>JACXGK010000476.1:73522-109293 GCA_016801125.1 Novumbra hubbsi
GTGGGGGGGGGGGGGGGGGTACTTATGAAAGTATGAACAAAGTACTTATGAAAGTATGAACACAATTTCCTCCATCTCTGCCAAGGCAAATAAGAACAGTGTGTAACGTGCTGCAGGGCTCCCGTGCCAGAACCACAGCTAAAGCAGTGCTGCGAAACAATCTTTCCTTGGTGAATTGGTACAAGCCAGACAGAGGTTCCTCTGCAACATCTGTGAGGCACACGCTGATATACTCTCAACATAGGTCAGAAAATTTAAATACTCACTTCATCAGCTGTTGGCATGTTTTGAGTGACCATATAACCAACCACGTGGGATCTAAACGCGGAACCCGAAAGTCGTCTGTAATGACGACTTTTCCAGCAGCAGATAGCTATTAGTGTCCGTTTGACCCATGGGATCACCTCATGAGCTGATGAGTATGTGTGTGAGTGTGTCACACCCTGCCTGACTCCTGGCCAGAGTTCAGCAATGTTTGAGGACATTCTGGCAGAGTGAGAAGATCTCTTAACCTAAACATGAGGGGGGAGGGCAACAAACTGACCTTAGATCAATGTCCAAAGGACACATCAATCCTACTCTGTCTCGATGTATTGCCATGTGTTGGCCTGGGATCAGCAGTCACAGCATGGTCGAGATTTTAGACGGGCTCTTCTCTGGCACCGGAGATAATGGGTATGACTCACATTCTGACTAAAGACTGCAGTGTTAGTACTTGAAGATTTCTAGTAGCTGTCTGTCTGTCACTCTGGGTGGGCTTCCATGCTATAATCATCAGATCCACAGTGTTTACCATGTGGGTGGAGCCAAGTGACTCTCCATACAAACTCCAGTGAACATGCACACAAACATTTTACTTTCTTTGCTTGACAGCCATTGTGCCACCAATAGGTTATCAAACTTGTATATGAATTAATATAAATAATATAACCAAAAAAGAGGATTACAAAACAAATGGGTTGTCCTTTAGCTTCGAAGTTAACAGGATGTGTTGTTGTGTGGCTGATTGTGGTGGTAAAATATGCACGAATGTTGGCAGTGTTGACGTTATAGCGGTGTACGGGTGGGGGGCTATTTTGGACATCTATTATCACCAAAAACTTGAGGCGAAGTTAACCGTTAGTGCAGCACGTTTGGTTCAACCTTACCTTCTTTGCTGAGTTTAGTTGCTTCTCTGTTGTTGTACAACTCTTTCACGCGGTTTTCGATGAGTGAGTCTGTATTTAAACAAACAAATATAGTTTAAAGTGTTCAAGTAAGATTGGTTGATGTTTATAAGTCCTGCATGCAACTCACAGACACGCTCAAAGGTACTGTTGTATTTGATCCAGCAAGCGAGTTAGCTTTAAACTGTAGCAATCGAGGCGGCTTAATAGCTATATCAAGCGAACTGTCACAAACAACCCCAAAGTTATCCTTGTTAAGTAAGAACCTCGTGCACATTAAGGTAATATTTCGAATGCATCAGACAAAACAATACAGAACATTTTTAAATATGAGATGTAATATTGATGATACTAATGTGATATTGTTAGTTAGCAAGTAAATATTCTGTTGTTTTCTTTCAGGTTTGACAGATGCATGGAGGACACGGCTGGCTAACTCAATCTCAGTTCAACAACACTGGTCGCACGTGCCATTTTTATACAAAAGGACGACAACATAAACGTTCACTTACGGTCAGAATAGTTTAATTTTGCTGCACTGATGAAGGTTGACCAAGGTTTATATAGAAACGTATCCGGACTTGGTAGTTGGCGATCCAATGTCGCCATTGCTCTTCCTTCTTGTTCTTGTTGCTTGCTTTTTTTTCTCCTTCGCAGTAAGCTAAACGAGAATAGCGGAGCGCCTGACGTAGTTTTCGGAATATTCCGTATTTGCTCGTTGTCGTTCGACAAGTTGAAAGGTTACAGAGGGGTGCGTGCCTCCGAGGTTCAAAAGTTCAAACTGATGTTTTTCAGATATTAAAAACACAACATTAATGCTTATGATGCAACTATTGTAAGTTATTGTTGTATACACATGAACCCGTAATCATAGGCGTTAAAAGGTAACGTAGCATGCGTGTCCTTGCCAATATAACTCATAGAGTGTACCACGTTCAAGGACTGTTCGTATGATAATCAGTAAAATAGTCGGTTAATTGGTGTCTTTGTAATACAACTTGATTTTAGGTCCTACAATCATATTGGAATACTGGAAACTTTTACACCGATAAAAACAATATGTGACCCAGCATTGGCCTCTTGTGGTTGGAATTGAAAATTAAGTCTCCGTAGAATGACAGTACTTCATTAAAACATGCTGGAGTACGGATACAACATTCAGAAAATGCACGTATAGGGAACAGTATGAATGAGCATAAACCGTGTTAACTACAGACTTTTCGTTTAACAGTATTGATGAATCAGCGCGGATAAGTCGAATGAGGTGAACCTGAAACCTAAACGAATAGTGTTCTTCACAGGTCAGGGTTGTATACCACACATACCACAAGACAGAGCACTTAAATGGATCTGAAGCTGCCTGACCTCACTGACACACTGAAAGCCTGTGCCATGTTTTAATTGGACTATATAAAATATGCATCATTTGATAATATCCTCTCCTCCCTTGAAGAAATAATTGAACTCAAGAGTCACTGATTTGATCACATAGCCTTCAACTACAGTCATGTCAGAACTTCTGCTCTAAAGGTAGGAATTATGCATTTTTTTAAGGATGCCAATGAACTCTAATCATAGAGATGCCTGGAGGACAAAACTGAGATAAGGCATTTTCCAGCACAGATATCACCAGTGAAGGAATCAATTTGATTTTGCAATAACTGTGGGACATCCAACTGCATGGCCAGTTCCTCTTGCTGACCTGGTTAGTCATTAGCTGATTTCAACCAATGACTCCAAACAGGTTATGAGGCAACTCGAACCATGTAATCTGTAGAGATCAGCCAATGGTTTTACAGAAATTAACAGGGCTGTTGCCTGGTGCTTCTGCAATTGCTAGAAAAGATATAGTGGCATGGACACACAGATGAGTCCTCTTTCCATCTCTATGGCTTGGAAACACTGGCATGGACTCACAAGATAACGTCCTGTTTGTTCTCCAGGCAAACAGTAAGTACTGAGGTCACCGGACAGGCCAGGAAACAACAGCTGCATTATTTCCTCGCAAAGTCTCGATCCCCTTTCCTAGTATGGCTTGAATAGTGTATATTTTGATTAAGTCAATATAAACAATTGTTCTACATTTAAATGAAAAAAGGTAACACAAAATGTATTTATATTTATTCAAAAAGAAAGAAGACATTTCTTCGAGGACAGATCTGTCTCTCCACAACATGAAAATAAAGATGGAATTAGTCTGATGATTAAAGAGAATGTAGGCATAACCAGACAAAAACACATTTTCAACTTTGGCCTTCCATTTATAAACACTTCAACTGACACTTTTAATATATCAAAGGTTATAACTGAAAAACAAGATAAAAAGATCATTGTAATGAAAGAAATTAATACATGAGAACAATAATAATAAGCATTCATTAAAATTAAAAACCTGATTTTGTATAAAGCCATCACATGTAGAGTGCACAACGTCTTAATGGCTATGGTTCAACATAAACACATAGTTTGAAGTAAAGTATACATGGAGCACTAAAGAATATAATAGAAAACATATTATTACATTATTGAAATCAGGCATATAAACAGAAGACAATTGAAAGAAACAAAAAAAAGACTGGTAAGTTCTGGTCAATTCTAAAGGAAAACAAAATGTAAATATGAATGATACACAAATAATGGCAAACAGAAGGCCAGAGGTACATTCAGGCACTTCTTAACAGGAGGCAAGTGAGGATAAAGCTTTCTTCTAGGTGGTCTGGATAAAGAATGCATACTTCAGGTGTCCTAGATTAGGGTTCAGTAAAAATGCCCCAAAATATAGTAGCAGGTGCTACACAGATGCTGTCAATGAGTCTGTACTACAGATTCGTTTTTTATTGAAAAGAAGGCACTTGGAGAGAAATCATTGGCATTCTAAGGAACAGAATGACATTGATCAAAATTAGGATTTGTATACACTGTAAAGGCACAGTCTGAGGTATTGGCCAAGCATAAATATTGATATCTAAGGCAATAAACAAACAGCATTTTGGCAATTTCCGTCCAGACTGTCAGCAGGCAAGCTAACTCTGCTTATTTCCATAAGGAGGACATATTTTTCCCATCTTCTCGGATCTACCATAGTACCTAGGGGTCTGTCTTTTGGAAAAGTATTAGATAGCAGGACCTTGTTGTCCACGCCCGGGTCCGGACCCGTGCTGGGCAGCATACTTCTGAGAGTGCCAGCGGGTCTCCTTGTACACAAACCAAGCGTTACCAGCCCACAGAACCAGATTCAGGAAGCCAAACACCTTGACAGGAGGGACAGAAGATGCTTTAGTCAGGGGGAAACATTGCCACTGATTCATTTTCCTTGTAACCTTGTGTGAAGTGTTCAAAAAGAATTCTCCATCACATTTGTATGCACATGTAATAACATGTGACAACATGTAAAGCAACATGTAATAACATGATGCTACAAATGTTCTCATGTGAAATATTCCTCAAACATTAAATTAACATCAAACAAGGTAATTACTCACATGCAAACTAGTGTCGTCCAACAGAGGTGAGCATGCTATAAAATATTTCCACTAGAACACATATTGCCTTTGTAAGTGTCGTTTAATAACAAGCCACGGGTTACTTACCACAGAGACGTTGAGGGCACGCACGCTGGCAAAGTCGGTGACCTCGCAGGTCACGTTGCCCTCTTGGCAGATTGCCAGGGTGGACACGATGCCCGCCGTCCCAACGGCGCCTTTCACGTTCTGCAGCCCCTTGGCCCACGCAGAGGAACACACCAGCCACAGGAAGGCAATCGCTGCCGTCAGACCGAAATCCTGAGGGGTAAGGAATGTGGGAGCCCAGATACCATCACTGTCACCTTATCATCCCCAGCTTCCGATTGTCATAATATTCCCCCTTTCTCGCCGGTGTAACTGAAATGAATTCTGAATTTTGTGGTTTTCTTCAAGGGCCTAGTTAGAAACATTAGGCTTGCAAGTCACATTTCACTGGCTTACTTAACTCCTATTGTAATCCAGCCTGAGATAAGATATCCAGCATGTGGGATTTTCAATCACCTCCCCCATAAATGCATTCGGAATGACTACCAGTTTAGGGAACACTGAATACTGAAACTAACTACCTCGATCATCTGAATGGGAACTATCATCTCAGGAGTGGAGAGGTGATACCTAAATAAACCTTTTGGAAAAAGATTTCCCAAGAGTACAGCTTTTATACTTTCAGTTGCCCAGTACTCACAAACATGGGTCCGAAGTCAGAGTCCTTGTACACATGCATGTAGCCCAGATAGACGAGTAGTGCTATCATAGCATAGAAGAAGCAGACAATGGCCACACCCACAAAGAACTCAGCAGAGGAGGCGGAGTCTCCCACCAGGTGGGTGGTGGCCACAGAGTGATTACACAAAGTAGTGTTGCCATCCACAAGGGTTACCAGGTTCAACCTGTGGACACAAAATAGATTTGGTATACATTCTCATACTGTCTGTGGGATATAGCAGAGCTATTTACAATATTTAAGTGGGAGATCAGTGTAAGAATGTAGGGACATTCAAAGTGGATTTACTTTTTAACGGATGCCCCAAGTCACATCTCTTTAAACAAAATTAATAACAGCAAAATCTCGAATGAATTGTCTTCAAGCAAGGATCAGAAATCATCTAGCACTGACATTGAAAAAAGGGAAATTTGCCTTTATGAGGCAAATTCCACAACAATCTCCACCAGATTAGATCTGGAGAATTTCCTTCACGGTTCCTACCGGATATCAGATAACAATTAACATGAAGGCCTTTTAAGCATTTCAAATACTTGAATTTGTTTTTTCATTGTGTCTGGCAGTTATGGGAGTAACAATCCCAGTGACCAACAAACCGAGAGAACTGAATGAAGCTCACCTGAAGGGATAGTTGAATGTAGCATTAAGCGTCTCATTCCTTCCTTCGCTGCAGAACAGTGACACAATATTCTTGCCGGAATACCCTCCACAGCTCCCAAACACAAAAATGGCTGTCAGCTGTAAAAAGTATGAGAGTCACACAGATAGACAGAGGAGAAAGATAACACATTAACTGTTTAGACTGTGAAGTGAGGGAAAGGTTTACATAGGACTTATACCTATATGATACTGTAAAACAAACCTTCACAGGTGTTTTATTATAGCAATAAAAGTGTCTAATGCAGCGATACTCCCTTAAGTCAGTTGACCAAGAAAAAGATGGCTCAAACTCCATCTCTGGTTTGACTCTCTTTTAATTCTCACCCTCTCTCTAGAGACTGGCTCTACTGATTTAAAGGGTATAGACACCCTACGGAACAGGGTTTGGAGCAGTTTGTGAAACCAGTCCTCGACTAGACATTCAAAATGAAACAGTTCCAGGTACGAATTGCACTTGAGGCCACATCCATGACCAGCTTTAATCTTGAGTAAAATATGAGGAGGACTGCAGAGCTGACCTCCACACCACTCTGTGACTATGTCCCGGTTTAGATTCTGGGGTAGTCTTTTTCCCCCTCATCATTCTCCAGAAGTTTTTATTCACTGCGTGGCAACTTCCTGTTGACAGACTACCTCACTGTAGAAACTTGTGTCAGCATATGCACAGACAACAGCTAGAATTCTGTGGTCAGATGACTGGGGTGTTGCTGCCTATCTAGCCTTCAGCATGCTTAAGGATTTTCACTGAGAGCTGAGAACAGCTGAATGTTAACCTAATTTGCTTCAGCGTAGCTAGCTACACAGGATGTCTTTGACCGAGTTATGTAGGGGAGTGGTGGAAACCTGAATATGGAATGTTCTGCACCATGGATTGTCAGGACAACATGGTTTTAGAAGTGGGTTATGTCCTGGAAAACCTGTCAGATGCGTGTAAATTAAATTCTATGTGTTATTTTAGTCTATCACGCATGACCTCAAACCTGCTCCATACTAGATTATGATAGGACATAAAGGGTGAATTATTACTGAAATATTAATTAATTAATGGAAAACATGTTCTGCCTTTTATGTGAAGGGCAGATGTTTTTACAGCGCCATTTCAAAACCAGAACATTAAAAATCCCTTGGTCATTACTTGAACATACTTTATTGAAATTGAGAGTTAGAAGTAATGTATACTATAAATACTGTCATGTAGAATTAAGAGACTTATCAAACAAAACAAAATCGTGACACGCTGTGCACAACCGATAGTGTGGTTGGCCCTAACATGCAATGTATTTCAAATGCAATACGTTAAATATTTCTCATTTCTTTTCCAAGGCCACAGCCCCGAACTTGAGTGGAAAATCCCTCGGCTGGTATTAGAAGTGTTGAGGTGATTTTTTTCACCAGCATGATTTTCGAGTTTGAAGAGAAGCCTATAGCCGGTACTTACCCATTCTACAAGTTTGATGAATCCCAGCGGTTCCTTAAGAGGCGCCAAGTTCAGTCGAAATCCTGTCATCATCTCCGTGCCTATCTAAATGTTATCTAAATAAAAATGACGAATATTGTTCTATAAAATAACCATACAACTTTCAATGTTTTTAGTGACGTGGTACTGTGCGCAGTGACTTCGAGCGCTCCGTTTTGGTGATGCTGGTCCCTCCTTACTTGAAAATAACGGAGGTTGCAGTAGCAACTTGCGTAAACTAGGTCTACACAAAAGTCATAAATACGTTAAATAAGTTGTAGACTGTCGAGTTAAAGCAGACTAACTGTGCTCCCCAATCTCAAATGTATTATCCGTAGATGAAGTAAACGTTACTGTAAATGAATCGGAAATTCATTTTTTGCAGACATTTCTGTGATATAGACCGTCTTGTATTCCGAAGTAGCTTTTGTTGGAAGTGTTTCCACCGGTCGCTACTGGGGTCATATGACTTCAGATAAAAAACTCAAAATCGCAAATTCTCAAAATTCCTTCATGTAGTGCATTGAACGGTTTAAAAAAAACAAGACCGTACGGTCAGTTGCTGTTCACATTGGCACCCCACAACGACCTCAGCTCGATTGTACAGTGTGTTGAAATACTACAAAATAAAATATTAGTGTAGATGACTGACCCTACCCAACATGAATACCCATTGTACCTACTATCACTGTTAATAAACCGAAGAGAAGACATTAAATTATCGTTTTGTTTTTTTATTAAAAAGGTCCACACATAATTATCTTCCCAGAATTTGATTTCAATATAACTTCATTAAACGCTAGAGCCTATGATACCGTTTTGACAGCAGCTACAAAAGAGATTAGATTGGATTCACTTTAAATATTGTATAACTTTACAACAAATACAAAAGTAAATCAAACATTTGAAATTGACAGGATGGTGTTTTTAATGTGTAGACAACATTGCAACAATGAGGTTAGTTTAAAATATCGGATAATAAGTTCAATTGTGGAAAATAATGTGGGACAACCAACATATAACAAAAATTGTATTCCCAAATGATATTATCAATCATCACTTAGCATTCACACAAGACTACACACAAACATTTGCTAAAAGATGAAAACAGAAGTGTAAAGGATTGTTTGTCAGTAGAAATGGCCATTAAACCAATAATAATAATAATAATAATGTCATTTATTTGCCCTTTCCTCTTCAAAAGCAAGCTATAATAAAACGAGAAGAGTTTGGCCATTTAACTTGTATATGAAGATTTACTGCAAATAGACTGGCAATATTTACCTTTGTCATAAAAAAATAACGATTTTGGAGGTAAGAACCAACAAAAACAGTATCAAAATATTTAAATTAAACTATAATAAAATACTCCACAAAAATTCAGTTACAGCGACAAATGACTTCCGGTTCTCTTAGTCAAAGAAAAATGATGTAAGAAATCTTTATACTTTTACACAAAAAAGGTGCCACATATAGAGATTTGACTATGGGTGTTCAAAAACATGCATCCTATTCCCTACATAGAGCACTATGTTTTACTGGTCAAAATAAGTGCACTGTACAGTGACTAGGGAATGCTAATTTCAAACCATGTCAGTGACGTAGCAACAGGATTAGTTGGTTACCAGATAGCGACTTGGACCTTCTGAACTAAAGGACCTGGGGGGGGGGGGGGGGGGGGGGGGGGGGGGGGGGGGGGGGGGGGGGGACGACGACATAAGGCCAACAACTTAAAGCTAGAATCCTTATTCGGTACATAATCTCTTTGGACTTGAAATGAATGACTTATGCCCATTTGTTCTTGAAGAATATAGCCTATACAAGGTTTGTTAGCTTAGTTAACCTTAGGACCAGTGAGAGGCCAACACACTAGCTTGTTTATTATTATTCCTTTTTTTGAAACTTACAATATAAATGTAAACTAACATTATCTAACCTCAAAACATGGTTTAAATACTACCATATATTTCCATATCATAGTCTATGAACTACAGTCACATTTCTCTAGACCCATTCCTTATCTTTTCACCAAAACACTGTTGGGGTGGCCAATTTGATGCAGTTTCAATTAAGGACTCTAGCTTTAAAAAGGAAGAGTGCGTGTTCCCCTGACCGGTGAATATGTGTAAAGGAATACAACAATCCATTAAAGAAGAAACTTTAAAATCACACACACTCCACAGTCAACGTTTAACATATACCTCAGTCTCCGAGCCGCACAACGTGATAGTACGTTCAAGAATACAGTGTACACACACACAAATCTGTGAATAACTCATAACAACACTTGGTCATACAAACACTGACTTAACAGTCGTTTAAACAATTGATACACCATGAGTTTATCCCATCCGTCACTAAAAGACAATGCTAAGTTGATTTTCTGAACTATCTAAAACAGCTCTGTACGCACAACATGAGGACAGTCATTCTGGATTGGTATATTACCGTCATTCGCTCTCTCTCGCTCTCAATATATCCGACTTGTCTTACATTTCTCTTGCTATCCCATTTATTGATACATTTGTCCGCTTTCTTGTTTCATCCCCCTATCTGTCTGTGTCTCTCGCACGGTCTGTCTGACTGTATATCCACCCCTTTGCTTTTGTTCGGGCTGGGGATTAGATTTGTTTGCGTGTGCGTGTGTGTGTGTGTGTGGGGGGGGGGGGGGGGGGGGGGGGGGGGGGGGGGGGGGGGGGGGTTGTGGATAGGTGGAAGATAGTGCTTCAGGAGGGTTGATGGGGAAAGGGGAAGGAGGGTGGGGACGTGTTGCCCCAAGGTTTGTGAAAGGGGACTTGGCCATCTCAGCGAAGGAGTTCCTCAAGGTCGTTGTCTGAGAGCTTGGCATTGTCCCTGACCTCATCGAAGGTATACGTCTTGACGATCTTCCCATTCTGAAACACTGTGTGCAGCAGGTCCTGGAGAGGGAAGCAGACGAGGAGAGAACGAGGCATCGAGCGACACAGAGAGAAAGAAATAAGAGTGAAGTGTTACCATCACTGAGTAACACAAACCCATTCCCAAACCAGTGGGGTCGGAATAGCGTGACAATTAATAACAAATCCAATAAATAAAAAAACAATAGGAGCATTGCTGCTTAGCCCCTACCAAGGGACGCCTGAGCAGGGATGTTCCAAGGCCATTATGCTACGGATAAAAACAGCCTTAGGCTTGGCAATGCAGAGTGCCTGGATATAGCCCTTAGCTGTGGTAAATGTTCCATACACCATAAACCTGTGAGGTCCCTTGTTGCCATAAACCAGCTACCAACGTATTTAGACCTCATCCACCACCACTTGAAGCCAATTAACGGGTTGGGGAAAAACACACTCACCATGCCATACTCCTCCAGGTCTCCCTTGCCCTCCTCTAGAGTGACGAAGTCGCCGCTGGCTGTCCGGTGCAGAGACAGACGACCTTTCTTTGACCTCTTGTTAGGGTCTGCCACAGGATCCTTGAACACATTTACCTGCCACCAAAAATTCAACGGTTAAACTTCTTCCAGCAAATGTGGACATAGATCGTTGTATGTGTGTGTGTGAGAGATTATGTGGGGGAATCATTGTCCAAGAAATGAGATTTCATCCCAAAAGTAAGGAAGGTCTGGTAGTAAAACTAGTCTAATCTGTCTAATCTCAATGAGTCAATAATAAAGTTGTGACACATTGCTGGTGCGAAGTATTGAAACAATTGGCTCCCAATAAACACTGATCTTGTCCGGAAAAATAACTCAATAAGTGCTTCTATAACTTTTACTCTGGTTGCTAGCAGGCTAACTGAAACAACACCACGCTTTGTGTTGCAATTTATTAGTTCAGCCTTTCTTTTGTAATAGGAAGCGGAGCTGGACCTGGTTATGAAGACAATATCAAGGCCTATTGGGAACATTCAACCCCTAATGACCTTACCAACCACAGATACGCACACAGAATCAGGTCACAGACCCCGTAGCGAGGATGGGATGCTTTGACATGGCCGTGAGCAGTCATTTAGCAGACGCTCTTATCCTAAGCGACTTACTGGAAGTGCATCCATTTTATAAAAGGTGTGTAGTAATAAAATGTCACGCTCTTCTCACCCCTAGACCGTTGGTGACCACGTAGCTGCATTTGAAGGAGCAGTTGAGCAGATCCCTGGTGAGCTTCTGCAGCAGAGCTCCACCTGAACCGAAGGCGATGTTCTCGATGCTCCATCTGTGCTGCTTCATCCCCTCCACAATCTGTACACAAAAGGTGGAAGCGGTTGACGGTGCGCTCATGTAGCGAAACGTTGCCGTGTGCACTGTGGAACCCTGTTCATCTCCATTGTGTGTGTGTGTGGGAGTGTGTGTGAGTGTGTGTGTACCTCTTGCAGGGTGTTGATGTCCACTCCATCACCCTGTATGACTCGGATGTATGGCGGCAAAACCTTGTATCCTTTTGAGTTCTCCTCTGGGATGAACTTCTTCCCCAGGATATCCAGAACCTGACACACAAGTCACTGCAGGTTAAGTACAGGAGAAACATACAGGCCCTGCAGGAAGGAAAATCTCTCTCAATCCCAAATGAAATAAAACTCAGAAAACTCAAAGTTCTACAGATAATTCTGAGGTTAGGGCCTGGGTTGTTTTTAGCACTGCGCTTTAATTTGTGGACCTACCTTCAGCACGGTGTCCAGGGGGTTCCCAGAGTCAGGCCGGACCACCAACGGGGCATCTGCGCTGCGGGACTCAATGAGGCTCCTCAGGTCCTCGCCCCAGATCTTCTCGCAGGCGTTGTAGATGTCGTAGCTGTCGCTGACGATGGACACAGGAACATTGGGGAACTGCCTCACGATGTGCTCGAACGCGTCTCGTTCGTGGTCCTTCCCCCAAGCCGTGATGGTGCTACAAGACACATCGTGATCTAATTTATTCACGTAGACCTGCGTTTACCACCCCTAGAGGTCATCCGAATCAATTACGCCGAGGTGTAAAACAAAGGCTGACAAAGCCCATTCAGGAAGCACAGGTAGCCCAGCTCCTCCAGGATGTCAAATCCATACGTGTCGCCACAAAAGGGATTGCAGTGTCTGCTAGTACACTGGGAGTGCATGGAGGAGATACCAGAAGACGGGCCGTTACCCAAAGGGGGCTGGACAGGGCCGTAGAAGGGAATCAACCCTGCAGCAGGACCGGTATCTGCTCCTTTGTGCGAGGAGGAACAGGAGATGCACTGCCAGAGAGGACGTTGTCAGGAGTGCATACACAGTACATACTACGGAGCTGCCTTGTTGAAATTCACTCAAGTTGGAACAGCCTGTGATTTCAATTGTTTACATTGTTTTTCGATTTGAGTCCTGCACTAAATAGGTTAGTGATCACTGACCGCTTGTTATGTCATTTTGTTCAACAAACTGCACAATGTACAGGTTTTATTCTTCTATATAACATGTGTGATACACATGTTCCCTTACAGGCAGCATTGTCTCAGTTGTAATGTGTTAGTTATTAGTGACATGCATGGATCTGCAATGCTACATTCGGGAGAAACCGACAGAAAGAGTGTTTGAGTGAGTAATGTGTGTATCATTTGGAGGGGAAAGTCTCTGTGAAATCACCGGACGATGAAATGCCAACAGACTATCTGATTGCCTGGACGACTGATGCCCGACTCCCAGAAGCCAGTAGGGCAGATGAATTGTGCGCCGGACCAGCACTAACTGGCGTGTAACTGCCAACCCGGCAAGAGATGTACTTCGCATCTAGTTTGCGTGTGTTGGGGTTGTCCGATAACCAGCAAAATCTGACAGTGGGCACGTTTAGCCTAAATCCATGCTTGTTACTTAAAGATAAGACTATTGCAGGGCTCTTCTCTCCATTAACCTCAATGACTGTTGACCAAACTGCTAGAATCTTAACTAGAACAAAAACAAAATTGGATCACATTACAGTGTTAGCCTCTTTACACTGGCTGCCTGAGGCTGATTTTAGGGTTATAAGCAGACTCAGCATCAACTTTTAAGTGTTTACTTAAGGGACATCTCTTCTGCAAGTGTTTCGACTAGGTTTGGCTGGCTTAGGGGCGTGAAGGTCATTGTAAAGTCACTGGATTTACAAGCCACACTTGCGGTCTGTACTTGGCGGGTTCGCATCTCCACTGGGATATCCTCTCCAATGGGAATGAGCTCGGTGGGCTATGCTAGCCCCTATTTTAGGCTAGTTGCAGTTTGTTGGTGTCCCTTTGGGTCTGATGCTTGGCAAGGTGGTTGGAGTTGCATCCTGCCTGGTTAGCCCTGTCCAGGGTTATATTAGGTAGGGCCAAAGTGTCTCTGGAGGCCATCTCAGACCCTTGTTTTACACTGACATATAACTATGTTAGGGGACTTGGGTTAGCCTGTCCTGATCTAAGCTACTACCAGTCCTCCATCTCAGTTCCTAGTTTTAATCCTTGTGAAATAGATGAATACCCTCTCTAAATCCTCTGGTGTCCTGTTTGACCTCAGGACGACATAAGTCCTTGGACAACGCCTCAGTCCTCCTGATTGTGTTGCAGACCAAGCTGCTGCCTGATGATTCCTGGGGTCACTGGCCACAACCCACCTGATTGTCCCTGTCCTTGTTCACTTGGTTATGCAGCAGACTTGGGCGTCTCTCTCAATGTAAAAACTCAGAAAACTCATAGTTGTATGGAAAATTCTGGGTTTAGGGCCTGAGCTTAGGGCCAAGGTTATCATCTTCACCCAGAGCAGCCAGAAGAGTCCGGTTCCTCTCTAGGTTTCCTCCTTGGTTTGGACCCTACTAGGGAGCCACTGTGCATTAATTCTTGTTGCCTGCTCTTATGGGTTTCAGGCTGGGTGTCCGTAAAAAAAACTTGGTGACTGACTGATACCTGTGTTCTGCCGCGGGTACAGAGAAGCCCGGGACAGGGTCCTTGGTGCCGTAGTACTTCTTAATCACACCAATGCCAGCCACAGTGTCGGTGCCCTTAAAGTTCACAAGGTGGGCAGAAGCTCCAATACCTGCGGTCTAAAAACAGGGGGGAGAGAGAGGGGGCGACAGGGTCAAACACACACACACACACACACACACACACACGTTTTTCTATCCTTGTGGGGACTCCAGGGATAGAATCCATGCTCCCAATCTTTTAGCCCTAACCTGAACCTCACTGACTTCATGCTTAAACTTAACCCAGTCCCAACACCTAACCATGAAAGTAATCCCAATTTTAGCACCATTGTCACATTGTATGTTTCTTCAATGCCAAATGTTTGTGAGGACATCGACACCTGGATCTAACACACACACACACACACACACACACTTCTTGTACCTCTTGTGAGGAGACACCCCTGTAGCCGAAGTCATGCAGCTTGTACTCCAGTTTGTTCAGGTTGCCCGAGGTCTCTAGCAGGTACTTGGCCAGAATCTTCTTCTGTTCCCTGGAGTTAGTTGCCACAGTGATGGGGTACCACACCTGAACCAGGATGGTCTGTGGAAGAGGGGGAAAGGTCAGTTGTTCGAACCAACTTGTGATTTCTCTCCATCATCCTCCCGGATCACAACTCTCATATGCCTGCCCTGGACCTAGAAAAGCAAATCCACACAAATCAGTCAGCCCATTAGAGTGTGACGTCTGGAACGCGTACCCAGAACCAACCCTGTAGACCAGTTCCCCTGGCCTGGATGCACATTCCCGGGGGAAGTGGAGGGGGGCAGTGGCCCTGGGAGAGCGCGTCGGCATGTTAATACAGAAGGTGCTGCGCGGGTTCCTTGTACGTGGAGCCCAGGACAGAGTAATGGGGCCTGCTGCTAGCCAGAGGGCATTCGGGGCATTTGGAACCAGTCCAGTGGTACGTGCCATAATATTATCACAACATTATCACGCCTCGCCTGAGCATCTCATCTCATCCATATTTCGGTTTTGTGTGTGTTCATTGGGCCCCCCCAAGCAGTCTGCAGGGCCAAGAACACCTTGGTAACCCCGAGGGTGTTATCAGTACATTTACTAACGCTTGCCTAGCCCCACCTCTCGAGCAAAACCACGAAATGTAATAACAAAACACTGAAACAAATGAATGACTGTTCGGGAGCGACAGTCAAACGCGACACTGGTTCTACACAGAAGCGGTGAGTCTGTCTGTGGTGATCCGGGGCATGACGTGTAATGGCAAGTGGAGATTAAAGGGGTCACAGAGGAGGGGGTAGTGCCAACCGTCACATGCTCTCCCAACCCAACAATCACATGATCAGGACATGCTCTCCGATTAGCAAGACCTCAGAATGCTTCTCAATAGAACTATTCTGCACGTTAAAGAGGAGTTATTTGGGATGAGAGGGAATTCTGCTCAGAGGGACTCTCAGGTTTGGGGTTGATAAGCGAACCAGGTTTTTCCCCTCATTGAAAACACCCAAAGAAAATTGGAATGTCATAGTTTGGACTGGAAATGTATTTGTCCCCAACCCAAGAGACCAGGCGTGGATACAGACCCAGCTTAAAATCTATGACAGCCTTGTGTAGCCAAAATGGAGTCCGATAAGGGCTGTGTCTATTTTGGCCTGGTGACAAGACTGTGTTCTACTTACCAAGGACAAAGCCAAGAGGAAAGGCAGGGACAAAATTAACCAACTCACAATAATGACTCATGTGCTGCTGCCCATCCAGTCGTACACATTACCCCGTCATCTCGCAGCACATGCGTTATTTAACCTGTCCTCCTAAAGTTAATACATTACCCCGTCCCCAGACAGCCTAGACATAACCACATCCTCTCCCAGTTCATACGTTGCTCCATCATCTCCCAATTCATACAGCACCACATCCTCTTGATGATTCATAAATTGTCCTCTCATATTGTCCGCATTACCCTGCAGAAACCACCCTAGTCACAGTAGCTAAGACCCCACCAGAGGTTTCCCAGAGAGATTTTACAGACAAACAGACTTTTTTTTTTTTTGCCAACAACTGAAGAGTTAACCTGATAAACTGCGAACGCCTTTCCATCTTCCACAAGGGTGCTCTGACCTCTGCCGCTCCACCTTTTCGGAGACTTACCTCCACCCAGTTGGTGAGCCAGTAGCACTCGGGATCGGTGCTCTCCACAGTGAAGAGTACGTTTCCCCGGGGGATTACGCTGCCCTCTGGCACGGCTTTGATCTCGATGGGAAGGTGGCCGTCGTATTTCTGCAACAGCCAGGCCGTTTCGGTTAAGACGCGCTAGATGCTCATCCCAATGGTCAAATTGCAACAGTTCTCTTTCACATGGGCGTTATAACCGGTTCATAAATGTACACTCAGACACATCGTACCTGACTGCAAAAGCTACAACTACAAAATGATAGGGAGAATGTTGAGCCTCTCTCAGTTCTCTTGTTGTGAATACTTATGTGTCCGTGTGTACCTCCAGTATATAGTTCCAGCCCTTCTCGTTGAAGACGTCATCCTGGAAGTGTTCCCTGTACACCTCTTTCGCTTCCTGAATCTTCTCTGAAGTCACCACCTTCCCTGGACACAGGGATAGAGGGGGAGGTTGGGTTAAAGGAGAAAGACCGTGTGTGTGAGTGTGTGAGCAAGATGAGCAAGACAGGGTAGGGAATAGAAAGACCAGGGGAAGAATCGGAATCCAACAATCCAGTCTATAGTCCATAATATTGAATTAGTTACTTCTCTCTCCAACAGAGACGCTCTGTCCCTCAGGCCAATAGCACAGTGCCACAAAAAAACACACACCTCGACAGTTACACAAAACTGTGTGCTTGAGATGACCACCTTAAAAAAAAAAGAGTTTTTAAATTCAATTATAATCTAAGGTTAGGATAGTCAGTTTGTGACTATTTGGTACGAGTAGAACATATTTGTTAAGAACCAATGCTGGTAGCGGAAGATGCATGACGCCCTCTGTGAAGCTCAAAGAGCAGATGTTCCTTTGTCTTCACTCAGGTCCTGGAGCTCTTTACAGCACTGCCCTGTCTGGCCGTGAAATCACCATTCTTAAGCTCTGCGTAGAGGTTTAGGCACAGGTCTAGGATCAGCTTTATCTCCCAACATCCTTAATGTTGAATTGAATGAACTGAATTGAATCTTTGAACCTTGTTGGCGCTGCACTAAGTGGGACATTGAGCTTGACTCAACAGGAGGATCTCTGAGGTCCTTCAATATTAACTGGTGGTCAGAAAAAGTGAAATTGGTAGGCTCTGCTTAAAAAGCTCATACTTGCCTTTGACCCTAGTAAATAAATGTTGTTTTAGTCGCTCAGTTTAATTAAATGTGACCTTTACTGGGGTTAGTCACTTGTCATGAGGCTTCACTGATACTCATCTCTGTTCTAGCTTTCTAAAACTTCTCCCCATGTTTCACAATGCTTTTCAGCTAGTAGTTTGATATTGGATCAATGAAATCTTGAAGTGAAGCAGAAAGGGATTCATCTTCTCAGTATTTGACCACAATTACGCTCTACAGTTCATGCAATGCAATGCTTACCTTTTAAGTATTTGTTGGTTATGTACTGCAGGCCATAAAAGACAGTTGTTTCATATTTGACTTTCCTGTTTTTGGTTGGGTCGGTCTTCTTCTCACGGCACTCGAAGTAAGAGTATACTTTACTGGTGTTAGGAGGGTACTGCTTATAATGAGTCACCTAGACGACAGACGAGATGGAGACAGAATGCAAATGTATGATCACTTCAGGACATAAAGACAGTTAAAGACATTTTGGTAACTGTTAGGGTTAGATAACATCAGGCATCCTTGAAATTAAAAGGTTTTATTTTTATACTCCTCATTTAACTCCTATTTTAATGGTTGTTTTTTTAAGATACCTTTTCAGACATTTGTGGTAATGAATAAAAGGTTTTTTGCTGAAGAAATTCCCAGTAGATTTACTGAAAACACCCATTCTCTTTTACAGCAACAACCTGGAGAAAGTGTTTTAACCACCTTGCTCAAGGACAGAGCAACAGATTTATAGAACTCCTCGCACAGGTTTTGAACCAGGATTATTTCATGAACTACTACTTGGCTACTTGCCAGCCTTAAGAATGACTGAAGCCCTGAGAGAGAGTGAGAGTGAGAGAATAGGCCTACTAAATCAGTTCCTTATTTTATAGTTATTTTCCTTTCTGAAAACCTCGACTGTTCCGGTCTGCAATCTAATTACCGACCACCCTCTTTAGAAAGACCTCTTCAAAAAGGTTGCCGTCCGACGATTTTGAATGGTCGCCAAGAACTTCAGGCACACGACCATGCCGGGGTCCCGTGCCATCCCCCGTGGAAAAACCAGCCACGCTGCTGTGAGAGGAGACCAAGGCACCCCCCACTGAAGCTTTCTGGAGCTGACAGTAACATCATCACCCTCCTGCTAAAGGCTATTCGTTCCTCACACAACAGTTTCTAGACACACCTTTCAAGACCTGCATCCCAGCGTTGTATATGCCCCTGGGACACTCAGGTATGCTCAGAGAAGTGGAAAGGAAGGACTGGATGGGCACACTGGGAGCACTTAGAGGGAAAGGCCCGGCGAGAGACAGGCTCCGCAGCCGAGGGAAATGGTCAATTAGGCAAACGGAGCAATTAACTAATCCGCTGCTAATGTTTTTATTGATCAGATGCCAGTCCATGTCCCTTCCACTAAACTACAATGGCCCTGCACGCACCCACACACACACACAAATTAAACCCACAGGTCACTCAACCTAAGTTAATCATTTACCAACTCAGTCTCATCCTTTACCGGCCAACCCAAAGACCCCACAGGCTAACCGAAGAACCGACCGAGAGTTTGTCTGATTCTGAAGCCGAGTCTACCGCTTGACCTCCACTCTGACCCGTAGACCTTGAGAGTTTGATGAGCCAGCGGCGTATTCCTTGATGGATGGGGGAAGCAGTGAGGTCAGCCTTGATGCACACTCAAGGGTCAGGTTATGTTGTGATATGGGGGAGGCAATCCTTCTCCACAAAATATTTTTTTCATCAACAGCAAGATTTGGGGCAAAAAGAAATGTATATTTGATAAAATATTTAGGTCCAGTATAATATTGGCATGTGTACTATTTCGTTTTAAAAATTAGAGTGGCATGAAGTGTGTTTGTGTGCATGTTTGTGTGTGTGTCACTGCTACAAGATTAAAATGCCCAGGAATAAATAACACATAAGTGAGCTATGTTTTCACATTTTGATGTGTGTTAAAATGGGACCTGCTTTTTTTTGCAGGTCATTAATTGATGGCTTAATTTCGATAAAGTGGAAGGGCTGGATGTAAAGAACAAAGACAAGATCCAGAGACACCCACCCAACAACAATCAGAAGCTTTGTGTAGAATTCACAAAAGACAACAATAATCAACGTAATCTATAATGCTTAATGCTGAATTTGGAGGTTAGATGGGAATTTAACAATAAAAAATAATAATAATTAAGCACAATGGAGCAAAATTAAAGCTGAATCTTTGAAGCCTTTGGCTTCGGATCCCTTTTTTAGACAAGACAGGGATAAAGTGTGCCATGGCTGAGACTAAAGACTGAAAATCCAACATCTATTTAAAGTTTTTTTTTTAAATCATGATATGTTACTGTAAACTTTCATTTACTGCAGGACAATTGTCTACACTAGGGCTACTCAACTGTTACCCAATGAGGGCCGGAGCCTTGGTTCTCTGTTCTACCTCTTTGTTAATTGGACACACCTGTTGTCTCAGGTCTACTGATCAGGGGGTTGCAATGGAAAAATGAAGTGGAACTGGCTGATGGGATCAGAGTTTGGGGGGGCTACATCATGCCCGGAGACCCCGTTTCTTTCACGGAATCTTTCTGACTGTCCCTATCCAAACGCCACCTTTTTCTTGTTCCACCAAATGCACAAACCCAATGGAGAGTTGTTCAATACCCAGCTCGGAAACACAGACCTCACAGTTCATTCAAGGAATAGCAACATCTTCATCATATCCCTGACCAGACAGAAGAATGACAGGTAATGCTGACTCATTAAATAATATAATCAAATGTGCAACCCTTATTATTGTCCCTCTGTTAAAGAGGAGACATCAGTTCCACTATGTGTATTAATAGTGCTGTGCACCCACTGTCTAAAATTAGACTTTATATAATAACGTGTTATGACCTGTGAATGATACGGCCTGCAAAAAGAATGCATTTATCTGACAGCTAGTTTTGATATTGACACATCAGTCAACCATAACGACACGATGCTTGCTTGTAAACTGTATATTTATACATTGTATTGGGCCATTGATGTTCCATCAAATAAAACTGCAAACTAGGCCTAATGTAAAAACAACTCTATACATATTTTACCCCAAATATTATATATTCTACTATTAATGTCATCGTGGATCTCAAATGATTAATTTTCTTTGGGGAGCAGGATGCCTACATGCTCTCTCAACAAAGTTTCGCATTTTTTCAGGATTAAACAAAAAATGGAAATGAGAAACAAAACGCTGGGGTACTGGCTAGGTAATCGCCGAAGGTAGTACTAGAGACTTCCCACGATTTGGTAGCGACATTACCCCGCTCCATTCATTGCTAGCAGCAGTAGCTGCCGCCTTTTCAATATCGTGTCACCACCAACAGCCTATTGCTAATCACCTTCTGCTTCGCTCGCTCGTTACTGTAGCTGCCCGGGTTTTGTAGTTGTTCGTATATTCCCCGTGGTCCAACCCGTCTATCATCCAGATTATGCAATGGATGCTTTCAGAATGTGGTACTCCCTTTTCTACTTGCCTTCTCTCCTCCCCATTTGGCCTAGCGATCTAACGCGAAGAAAAGCGACCAGTGCAAGCGTGATGGCCTTGAAGATGCAACCACCTTGGCTAATATTATTCTATTCACTCAACCTACGCAGATAGTCCCACAAACATAACGGCGTCGCCCACTCACCTTATAGGAATCAGTAGCTAACAATATGTTGAAATGAGGGTCTCTGTGCTCCATCTTCCCCTTGGTTTCAGTCAATCGCGACTGTCAGTACGTTGCTCAGTGCCAGAGAATCACAACTTACCTCCTTCGCTGCAGGGAAGGACAGTGAACAAACCGAGAAGGCGGGCCTAGCGCTGGCTACGCGCGTCACAAACCGAGGGAAGGATAATGACGTAGGGGGCAGAGCTTGGCCACAAGGCATTACCTCTTATTAGAATCGCCAACCTTTTTTCGCCTTTATTACTATCGACCTATAATTTCTTTAAAGCAAAAACTGATACCAAACCTTGAATTGAAAAATGTTGGTTTTACTGGATTGCACTGCCGCGGTTAGTCATTTATATAAGGCAAAATGTTAGCAATTGAAATACGTGGGATCTAGGGTAACATTTGAGATTAGGTTTTACAATTCTGGTTGTGAAATGTCCATAATGACGATTGAAACAAGATATCTTTTTTAAAAGTTCCGAGGTTTTTGCTTTTATTTAATTGGTCATATTATTATCTCATAACGTAATAAAATATAAAATAGGACATTTTAGGTCTGAAATACTTAACTTATACTCTTAAATTTACGATGTACAGTACCCCTATTAATTATTAAAGGCTTTATTATAGGTTTGCAAATCCGGAGCAGTTACCAAAACATTCCTTGCAGAATCAGGTCAAGAGCTCTCCATCGAAGGTTGAGCTCAGGCCTTTGTACACTCATTACAGCCTATTGCTTGATCACTTGTCCACCTCTTTGCAACTCCTATGTGAAACAAAGACTGAGTTTACAAGTAGGTGAATTCTTATCAATTAATTAATGTCAGTGCTGGAAAGAAAAACGTAGATATAAACAAAAAAAACATAGAAAGTTAACAAAAGACCACAGTCAGAGGTGGTGGCGGTGGGATCAACCTGAGCACTCGAAAAACGGATCATTCGGATGTTTTTAAAGATGCGCCAGGAGCACAACCAAGTTAGTCGCAATGATCCAGACATAAGATGACAATGGCTTTGATAAGGACCTACATTACTTCCTGAGTGAGGTAAGATTGTACTAATGTTATAGTGCATGAACCTGCAGGTGCAAGACACATGCTTGGTATTAGCTAACAACGACAGTGTGTTGTCTAGGGTCACGCCAAGGTTCTTGGCACTTCGGGATGACACTGCAGTTATTAAGTGGACAGGCCTTGAGCAGACAGGCCTTGCTGCAAAAGAAGAGCAGTTCAGTCTTGTCAAAATTAAGCTTGATGTTGGCCAGACAGGCAGAGATGTGTGCTGTCACCTAAGTGTCAGAATGGAGGAAGGAGATAAAACGCTAAATCTTATGCATAGCATTGAAAGGGCAATGTAAGGATGTAACTGAATCAAGAGACGTGGTGTTCAGAGAAAAGAGAGAAGGGTCAACAACCCAAGACATGGCGAACACCATTAGTTAGAGGATGTATGGCAGACAAAGATCCTCTGCACGTCACCTCTTGGAGCACATGTTTCACCAGCTGTTCTGCTTAGATCGGCATAACAAGATGTCTGTAGCCCCAGCTCTGCTTGGCAAACAACTCAAGTAGATAACTAATCTTCTGTAGACACATCCCATTCAGCAAGAAGAGAAGAAACACACTCACAATAGTCTTACTCAATTAGTTGATTATACTTTGAATTGCTTCAACATAATAAGCAATATGATTTCATTGAATGCATAGAAAGACAGCAATCCCAGCAGAGGGCGCTAAAGTACAGCACACCTAAACCTCAATGACTGCTGCCAGAGGCAGAATTATAGTACATAATATAGTGGTAAAGGATGAATGCTTTTTATTTATTTAATTATTTACAGCATACACTAAAACATATTTTGTGTGTAAATATAACATTAATATACAGTAATTGTGTACACATTATATTACAATAACGGTATTTCTGCATTATAAAGCTTTGGTAGATTTATTCAATCTTGTAGGAAAAGTAATTCACTTATATCTACAGTCATGGTCTCATGGGTATCTCATTGACCAATAAGAGCGCCACATGTAAATTACGTGGTTCTCGGCTTCGATCATCACGGGGAGTGGTGAATGGAATTACCCACTCATAGTTCTAAGAAACGCTTCTTTGGACTTTAAGTCAATTAATGTCAAATTGGAATTCGTTTTTATTTGTAGGCTACAGTTATTTTGCAATCCCCAATGTCTTGTGTGGAGTCTTTATTGAGCGGTAAGTTCTGGCTTTCAATGTCTTTGCTTCGGTAAAACGGCCATACCGTTACTTTCGGTTTCCGCAACCTGTCTCGGAGATGTTGTTCATGGAAATTATATTTTTATTCTTATACATGTATGTTTTACAATATATTATTTAATAGGTTTGTTTTTCTGGGCTTGTGTAGACCTGTCGATTTACTTCAATTTGTATGCCATTTTAAAATTGGAACAACTTTGTGACATTACGATGGTGTCATTTAGACACAGAATTTCAGTGCAAACTTTTCTTAATTTCATACACTTCCAAAACAATTAAAAATAATGTCATGTGAAGGGTTTGGAAAGAGAGCGAAGTAGCAAGGAGTATGAAATGTAGAGAAAAAACGACATTGAAGTGTTGGTACTTTGTTGCTGCTGACAATGTTTTGGCATGCTTCCTGCTCTGTTACTTCCTATGAAGAAATGTTGAAGTGAAAGAAGAAGTTGAAAATAACTCAATGCGCAAGATAACGGTTTAAGTGAATGAATGATCAGCATTGCATGTTATTTATTAATTGTCTTCTAAGTTTACAGCTATATCATTATCTCATCCCTAATACACCTATAATACATACACATGTTTGGGTGACGTAGTGTCATTTGTCCAGTAAATGAAAGGTTGGTTCTAATTCTCGTGCTAAGAGTTCTGTCTTTTAGCATGAGAGTCGACCTGTCATCCTGTCTTTAAGCAAGGCCATTAACCCTAATTGTTACCTGTCCCTCTAAATCAGATTGTGTTCGTAGCATACTTACCTTGTAAAAATACAGTAACAATGATCTACACACACACACACACGCAATAATTCTATTATGTCATTATCTTTATTGATTTTAGATAACTTGTGTTATGGAACAGCAAGTGAGCGATGAAGAACTTCACTCTGTAGTCCATAGAGAAGAGAACAGGAGGCGAAGAAGAAAGATGAAAGCCTTCACTTCCACCTTCTCTGTGACAATGGACCAGATATCTATTGAATTTGCCCTCCCCACATCCACAAAGAGCAGCCGGAGTCCGGATACCCTGCTTCTGGAGGTGGCTGCAAATTGGACGGTGGAGCAGGTTAAAGCTCAGGTTTGGCTTAGGGCAGTAGCTAGCAACTTATGCCCTGAGTTTTATCAGAAGTTCTCCCCTGACCACTGCATTCTGCTGTACCAGAAGAAGGGTAATTGGTGTGAGATCTATGACAAGCACCAGGTGTTCCAGACCCTGGACTGCATTCGTTACTGGAAAGGTAAAGACTTTAGTCTTATTGTTAACCTGGTGCCAGATTGGGGAGGGTCTCTAAATCGTATTGTCACTGGTATGCTTGGGAGTATATGTATTGGCTATTTAGCTGAAACAGAACTGTTACCCGTGTCCAGTTTTACAAAAGCCTCTTCTGGATTTTTCGGGATGTACTGCAACTTTTGTGATTAGTATATTTATATGCATTCTATTTATATGCACTGAATCCTTCATTTGGAATATTTACATCTTAGTCATTTAACCAGAAAGTACATACATTTTTAGAAAGCAAGGGGAAACCACCTGTCAGCTTAGTTGTGAGTGAATTCTAATCAATGTATTAGTAATTGGCAAAAGTCAGCGCTGGAAGGAAAAACATACAAATAATAAACAGAAAACCTCATAAACCAAATTTACGAGAATCGGTCCATCTTAGATCGTTTCATCCTTTGTTTTACTGCGAGGCGTGGTAGAGAGCTGTTTTAGTAACTTTGCCTTGGATTTCGAAAGCCCTGAAGAAAGACGTGGGGAAGATCCACCTGACCTGCCGACCTCAGCCCTCCGAGGACTCCACCCGGTATCAGAGGTACCTCAACTACCTGATTGGCTACGACGTCACCGACGTCAGCAATGTGCACGACGACGAGCTCGAGTTCACAAGGCGGAAGCTGTTCAGCCCCCGCAGAATCGAGTTGTCCGACCGCGACCCAAAGCTTTACTCAATGGACCCTTGGATCACATCCAAGCCCCTTCCGGAGTACCTTCTTGCCAAGGTGCCTAACCCCTAACCTGGCCGGCCCCGCGGCCGACAATATGCTACTTACTTCCAGCCGCCTTTTAGCTGGCAGATGAGCCTTGGAATTAGTCAATATAACCAATATCAGCTGTCTCACGGTTGTGGATCATTTCTATTCTATTCCAGGTGACCAACAACCACATCCTGCTGGTCATACACAAGAGTTCGGCCAGCCAGACCATCAAGGTGTCCATTGACGACACGCCCATCCAGGTGCTCCAGACGTTCTTCGCTAAGATAACTAACAAGAGGGCTCTGCTAGGCATTCCCGAGGACGTGTGTGAGGCGGACTACGTCTTGAGGGTCTGTGGCAGGGAGGAGTACATCTATGGCAATCACCCTGTCAGGGATTTCCATTGGGTCCGACAGTGCCTGAAGAACGGGGAGGAGATCCATCTGGTTCTGGAGTCTGCTCCCAACCCAGAGCAGGACCTGGTCCAGAGAGAGGACTGGGCCCAGGTAGATGACTGTACTGGAGTGGCAGGTAGGCTGACATTAATATCCGTATTATTGTAGAAATTGCCATATCAGATGGGACCATTACTCTGATAGATTGCGACTGCTGTGCCCCCTGACACTTCATTCTATAAGTTTACCTCTAAAATTCAGCTTTTGAAAAAGTTCAAAAGTTTGGATTTGTTATCAAAACAACAGGTTAGGTTAGTCAGTTAGCTTTTATTTTAGGGTATTTGCTGGTGTATTTGTCTGACCATTTAGAAGTGACAAGACTAATGCAATGTGCAAATGAATCACCTGTATTGAGTATTTGGTTGCATTTTCTTTGCATGCATTGAAAAGCCTGCATCTAAATTCCCCACCACAGACTCATCCCTGGTTTGCTCTGCCAGACCTGTACTGATGCCATCTTTAGTTGTTTCTTTAGTAATTGTGTCTCATCTTCTGTAAAGGAAAGACATCTAAAATCTAAACAGTCAAGAACCCCAAATAACTCACTAGTTGCTATATGAGTGTTTTGAAGTCATGGACTTGCTTTATGTTTACATGCAACAAAAGCCAAACAGACAGACTTGAATCCTGAAAAGACAATACAATGACAGGTCTTATGAATTCACACATTTTGTGATGGAACAAACGTGAACAACCAGAAAAGCCTGTCAAACCCATTTTCCTAGTACTTTTGGTGCCCTGGATGATGTCTTAAAGGCTTTGGCGTTTCTAAATGCTCAAACCAATATTTGCACAGATGCATTTTAATAACACCTTAAAATCTATACTTTCATTTTATAGTCGTTATAAAGTTAATTCCAAGTTCAGACTTAGAAAATAAAGGCCAGTAGAATAAAATTGGTTACTGTCCCAATAATTACAAAAAGCATTCAGTTTATTTAAGTATATATTGTTTTTCTTTCTGCTTGCGCATCTGTGACGTCTTGCTGCTGCTCAGGATAAAATAAGAGTTACATTTTTTTTCTTTCCAGGAACTCACGAGCAGCTGACCATCGAAGAGAAGGACCACGAGAGGGTCTTCACCATCTCTCTTTGGGACTGCAGCAGAAAGTTCCGGGTTAAAGTCCTAGGTATTGACATCCCGACCTTACCAAGGAACCCGGAGCTGACTGTGTTTGTGGAGGCCAGTATCTTCCATGGTCAGCAGCTCCTGGCGCAGGAGAGAACCTCCTCCAAGGCCTTTACTGAGGAGGTGCTGTGGAACACCTGGCTGGAGTTCAATATACGCATCAGAGACCTTCCCAAGGGGTCTCGTCTCAGCCTGCAGGTGAATGTAGCCTACTTTCAGTATTTTTGCAGTGCTATCATAAAATATACTCTAAGTCTCAAAAATGTTAGATTGCCCAAAATATAAATTAATGCATTCCAGCATAAAACACGGGTTTTAATAACAATCTTAACTAAAAACGTGCATTTAATTCTGGAATGTTTTTTCCTGTTCCAATACTGTCTTGCTGAAGCCCTAGTAACGCATCTTAACTTAAATTCACTGAAATGCCCTCCTCTCCTCGCTCCAGGTCTCCTGTGGGAAGGCCCAGACCCAGGTCACGAAGGGCAACTCCTCCTACCACGAGAGTGGAGCAGGAGCAGGGGGTGGCCATGACAAGACCAAAAGCCGCCTGCTCTACTACGTCAACCTGCTCCTGGTGGACCACCGCTCGCTGCTGCGCCAGGGGGAGTTCATCCTTCACATGTGGAAGATGCCGGAAAAGACGGAGGACAACAGCAGCGTCAACGCCGACAAGCTGACGTCGGCGACCAACCCGGACAAGGCCTCGTCCATGGCCCTAGCCATCCTGCTGGACAAATACTGCTACCCGGTGGCGCTGCCCAAGAGCAGGGAGGGCAAGGAGACCGGTGGGGATGGTCGCGGTGCCGAGGGCGTGGAGAGGGGACTGAGGGAAATGCCCAACCACCTCAGGAAGCAGTTCGAGGCCATTGTTAAGACTGATCCGCTTCACCCGCTAAGTCCGGAGGACAAGGAGCTCCTGTGGCACTTCAAACAGGAATGTATGCGCCACCCCAGGTAGGAACTATTCTTAGGAACTATTATAGTATTGTTCTGAATTGGTTTTCGTGATCCGGTTTCGTGCCGTGGGAAGGTAAATGTTTTCCCGTTTGTATCACTTCTGTTCATTCCCCTCAACCCCGTGTGCCAAACCGACTCTCTCCTCCCCAAGTGCATACCCCAAGCTTCTGAGCTCAGTGCGGTGGGGAAGGCAGGAGGCCGTGCTGGCCACTCATCGGCTGTTGGAGAGGAGCACAGTGTGGGACCGGAGCCCCCTGGACGTGGGCCTGGCCATGCAGCTGCTAGACTGCCACTACTCCGACGCTCACGTTCGCTCAATGGCCGTACGCAAGCTGGAGACACTGGGGGACGACGACGTCCTGAGGTACCTGCTGCAGCTGGTTCAGGTGAGTCAACGGTTAAGTAGCCAAAGCCGCGGAGATTCAGCCAGTGCCGTAAAATAAACAATAAATAATAATTCAACAGCCTATGAACAGTCTCTGAGTGTTCAGAAGAAGCACACACAAAACGAACATGCGGTGTACGAATATCTGACACAATAACAGCTTGACTAGGCTACACTTCCCTTTCACCTGGGTGTGTTCCTAGAAAGGGAGCACCTGTGCATAGATTTGCATGTGCCATTCGTCAGTGTAAAGTAAAAAACAAACTGTCATTACTTACAACAATGAGGCCTTGGTTCAGCATGCAAAACAGTCTGGTACATTCTCATGTTGACAGTCAGTCAAAGATACACCATGAGTACTGAAAAACTGAAATATGAATTGAAGTGTAGAATACATAATACGTTGCCAATTAATACATAATCAAACAAATACTTTTGAAAATGTATGTAAAGCATTAAAGTACATTTTGCAATGCATGAAAATACATTTTTGTTTTATAATTAACAAAAAAACAATATGACTATTATATGTTCATGTGGAGAAAAGAACACGACTTTCCTTTGTGGGTTTTAGGCTGTGAAGTTTGAGCCATACCATGACAGCGCCCTGACCAGATTCTTGCTGAAAAGAGCTCTCCGGAGTAAAAGGATAGGACATTTCCTCTTCTGGTTCCTGAGGAGTGAGATAGCGACCTCCATGCACTACCAGCAGAGGTACGCCGTGCTACTGGAAGCCTACCTCCGAGGTTGTGGGGACAGCATGTTGCAGGACTTCAGACAACAGGTGCGATAACGCAAAGTGTCATTTTACACAGTAGGTGTGGTTGGGGAGAGTTTACCTCACAAAGTGTAGGTAAAGTCACAAGACCTACCTGATGAATAATACTTTCTAGTAAGACCCAAGATAATGCAGAATTGAAAGATCCAATTCCTTATCAACAGGTTGAGATGACAGAAGCCCTGCAGAAAGTTACAAGGGAAATCAAGACTATGTCGGCTGAGAAATATGATGTTTCGGCACAAGGTAAGCCGTTACCTCAAGACAGCTTACTCAGAGGTTAAGGTTAATGAGGACGCGAACGCAGGTGCTATGAACCCTGGTGGTGTGTTTAGTTGTGTTCCAGCTGCGGCAGAAACTGGAAAACCTTCAGACATCAGGCCTTCCAGAGAGCTTCCGTGTGCCATATGACCCTGGCCTGAGGGCTGGAGCTCTGGTGGTGAGACATCCCTCATATTGTCCAGCTGACCTCCTTTCCCTGGAATCGGTCCACCCTTCTACCCATCATTAATTGTAGCCTCCTTTATTACTTCTAATGATAATATGCACAATTGGTTGGTCTCGGTTCAGGTAGAGCAGTGCAAAGTGATGGCCTCGAAGAAGAAACCGCTGTGGCTGCAGTTCAAACGGGCCGACCCCACCACGCGGTCCAGTGACACCATTGGGATCATCTTTAAGGACGGCGATGACCTCAGGCAGGACATGCTGATACTGCAGGTGTGCGGGCTTCTCCATGTGTTGGGAGAAACGTTTTGAAATGTTGGCCCGAAATGATGACTGTCCTCCTCTAGATCCTGCTGATCATGGAGTCTATATGGGAGGAGGAGTCTTTGGATCTGTCTCTATTGCCCTACGGTTGTATTTCTACTGGGAATAAAATAGGTGAGCCACTATAGAGTTGACATTGTTCTTTTACGTGATCATTTGTATTGACTATATTGTTGATGTATTATATGCAATACATTTTCGGGAGCATTTGATGCTTGATAAAGTGCGAGGAAAAAGAAGGGAGAGCTTTCTTAAAGACCAGATTCAAATACACGCGGGCTAGGGAATGTGTAGATGGGAGGCAGTCAGATAGACCTCTAGACCTCCATAGGATATGCCATGGACAAAATACAATGAGAACATGAAAAACAAGAATGTGGTCAATTCATTTTCAACAACAAAATTCTAGAAAGAACCAGAATTTTAGTGCACTTCCTGAATTGACTGGAATTGGAATGGAATTCACTCCAGTCCTGCTCTCTCCCTCACACACTTTTCTCCTTTTCTCCCTTTCATGTGCTCACACATTGGCCAGGGATGATTGAGATAGTGAAGGACGCCGCCACCATTGCCAACATCCAGCAGAGCGTTGTAGGAAGCACAGGAGCATTCAAGGATGAGATCCTCAACCAGTGGCTCCAGGACAAGTGTGTTAGCGAGGAGAAGGTACACCCTTATGGAGTTGTTTCTTTTCTCTTCAGAGGATATAACAGTGTCAGAGAGGCGGAAGGAACCCCCCCCCCCGCCACACTGCACTTCCTGTTACCCAGAGCTTTGTCTGCAGGTCTATTCATTTAGACTGTGTGGGCAGAGGCGTCTGCAAATTTCCCCTCTGCTAGGTTTATTTTTAAAATAGGCCATTTTGTGATCGTAGTACCCCGGAACATCAGTCACCACATAATTGTGTGAATGAATACCACGGTTGCTAACCAAGCTCTGCTAAACGGCCAAATAGTCAAATGTTTGTTCGTGTATTCTTTGCCTCCACTGTGTTACTCCATTGATATCTTTGAAAATGAGAGCCAGGCTAGCTGGATAAAATGGCAAATGCTCCTCATGTCTCGACCGCTTCCCCTTTCTCTGTCTCTCTCTCAACCCCATCCACGCGTCATCACTCATTTCTCCCTTTGTCCTCTCCTTCCTCCATCCCTCTTTCCTGTAGTTCCAGCAGGCGGTGGAGAGGTTTGTGTTTTCCTGTGGAGGGTATTGTGTGGCCACCTATGTGCTGGGGGTAGGAGACCGCCACAACGACAACATCATGATTACTGAATCTGGTACCAGACTTACAGCTCCTCTCGCCTTAGCCCAATATGTGTAACACTACTTAGCTTTAGGTGGTCGCCAAACCATTGGAAATACAAGTCTACAAAATGTGCGCGGTTGAAGTCACAGAGAGCGTTTTTGTTTTGTTTTGCTAATTTGAATATACAGGGATTGGTCCTAAATGTGGTGGGGGACGGTTAATCTGAACTGTGGACCTTCTGTATTTCTGCCTGCAGGTAACCTGTTCCACATAGATTTTGGCCACATACTAGGAAACTACAAAAGTTTCCTAGGTATCAGCAAGGAGAGAGTGCCCTTTGTCCTCACGCCAGACTTCCTCTACGTCATGGGCACGTCCGGCAAGAAGAGCAGCCCGCACTTCCTAAAGTTCCAGGTACCTGACGCGGGTTACATCCCTGCCAGTAGAAACATTAACGAACCCTCTGTACGCTACATTGTAATAACGTACTTACTGCTGGTGTTTATCTGATCTGACAAGTCAGGATTTGCCCCTTGTGTCCCTCAGGATGTGTGTGTGCGGGCCTACCTGGCTCTCCGGCACCACACCAACCTGCTCATCATCCTGTTCTCCATGATGCTGATGACGGGCATGCCGCAGCTCACCAGCAAAGAAGACATCGAGTACATCCGAGAGGCACTGACGGTGGGCCGCCCAGAGGAGGAAGCACAGCGCCACCTCCTGGACCAGATAGAGATCTGCAGGGACAAGGGCTGGACTGTTCAGTTCAACTGGTTCCTACATCTGGTGCTGGGCATCAAGCAGGGTGTAGAGAAACGCTCTGCTTAGTGGCATCTATCTTATTCCAGTGTAGTTGCTGCAAGTGTTTTTGGACCAAAAATGTTAGGTTCTGTTTTGCTCCGTTGGTAGAGCACGGTGCTTGCGTCAATGGGGTTTGTTTCCTGTGGGGGATGGGGGGATTAAAGTGACTACAGTCACTTACTGTGATTACTCTGTTTGGTAGAACATTATGTAAATGTTTAAAAAGGGGACTGAATAATTTTTTTACTCTTTTTTTTGTAAAATAGCTGTGTTAAAGGACACTTAAATAACAGATAAATATGTGGATGTAAACATTGGTAAAGCAATGATGTAACTTTAATGCATTATCTATTGACCAAACCATTGATTGTATCCTGTACCAGCTCTGGTTTTGCACTTAACATATAAAAGCCTGGCCTTACCATTATTTGTATTAGTTATAAATAAATATTGAATGTTTGCTAGCTAATACATTGAATTCAATTGTATCTTCAAGATTTGCATGACTGATTATGTACCTCAATCAACACAACGCTTGTAATACATTTTGACTTTAATGAGTTAAATCATAGCTAGCTTTGGCCAATGGTACACTGCGAATGCAATATAATATACCGTTCTCAACTATACCTACTATAGTTTAGGAAACACTGCCATAGTAAATGATCGTAAACCAGAGATAAATAATGCGTATTACCTCCCATCACTAGAGGGCGATATGCTGCTTCTGAACACAGTGAGTTACTTGCCTTATAATAAGAGAAAAAGGTCTCTAGGTAACCCGATCAAGCTTCTCCCCACACAAAGGGTGAGTCCTTATAAATAATCGACGTTTGGCCTATTAGCTTATCTTAATCGGATTTTTTGTATATTGAATCTTCTGGAAACCTAAAGGCAGCCTTTCTCTTTTTATTTGAAAACTATTGTCTTGCTAACGCAGTTGGTATTTAAGCCAGTGAATCCGAGGCCAACTAAACAAATTTGAGCGGACCCAATTGCTTTTTGCCTGTTCTGAAACGAAAGGGGAGTCTTTCTCCATCTCTCGGGTATAGGGATGGGACTGCAGCCTGTGTGTCTGCAGCTGGACTCCTTACTGCAGACAGTGAGTGTCCTGGAGGCAATTGTCCAAAGAAGCTTTGGTCCTGATGGAGGACAGGTACTGTTTACACGAGACACGGGACAGACACTTCTGACACGTCACGGAACAAGCATCCTCACTGCTCTGCAGCTGGAACACCCGCTGATCAGGTACACAAACACACAAACACACATTTACACGCATGCTCTTATAGTATTTACTGTCCAGGTGGCAGTGGAGTCTTAATTGTGTATTTGTGTATTTGTCTGTGTGTGTAGGATGGTGGTGGAGTGTGTGCGAAAACACAGCGCCGTGACAGGAGACGGCTCCAAGTCTTTCATCCTACTGCTAGCCTCATTACTCCGGGAGATTCGGAAACACACTGGCAAGGCACCTGAAAATGCTGCCGGGGCCAAGCGGTTGGCTGAAGCTTTATTAGCCTTTGGATTGGATGAGCTCAGTGATGTCATTGCTGTGGGAGTGGCTTCACAAGGCACATACCTTTCAGACTCATGCAGCCCAACACATACAGACCCACACACCGTAGTAAAAACCAACACACGTACTCTGCGGCACCTGCTGGGGGCATTCCTTCACACCCGAATCAGCCCTACTCACGTTGATGTCATCAGTCAGCTGACCTGCGAGCTGCTCTCCCATTGGGGTTTCCGGGGTAACTTCGTTAACGAACACTTTCCCTCGCTGCACACAGCAGTGTCTGGCTTTCCAATAGGCTGTTCTCGTCTGCTGGAGGGCCAGGTGGTACATGCCGATTTTTCGACACCCCTTCCAGTCAACAACCGTGGACCAATCAAAGCCATAGTGGTCACGGAACACCTGGACCCCAGCCCGCTCATTGGTGGAGCTGTGCTGGAGCTAGGTGGCACCAGGGGAGGGATGGAGAGTCTGTTGGTGCGTTCAGGGCAGCGTTTAGAGAGCGTGTGTGCCATACTCAATCGACTGGGTGTGTCCCTGCTCCTGTCTTCCGCAAGACAGTCCGAGGCCACGCTGGCCACAGCAAGGAGGAACGGCGTGTGTGTTTTGGAGTGTGTCCCCGACGATGACCTCTGCCTCTTCTACTTGCTCAGTGGATGTCAGCCCGTCACGGACTGGGCTGCGATCGGACACGAGCACGTTGCCACCGTTACCTTCTGCCGGTCGCTGGTCCTGGGTGCTCGAAGGTTTTAAAAGTCATATTACTTTCTGCAAATTAAAGTCTTATTATTTTCGTCTTTCTTGCCATGCCTGATGTTGTGTGCTTGCTGTGCTTTACTTCTTTTTTCAAATGATGAAAATGAGTAGATAAGATCCAAAGTCTTTGTCAATATGTTTTGCATAGTCTTATATGCCTCATGATCAAAACGATTACCCATAACTTGAACCTTAACCACAAGACACTAACTTTAATTCGGAACATAACCCCTATGATAAAAAAAAAGCCTTTTACTGTTTAAAAGCAGATGAAATGTTACATGTTTTGCTATGCTTTGTCGCTTTCTGGTCCCAAGCAAAACCTAAACGCACACACACACACAATACTCTAACTGCAATGTTCTCTTTTTCTCTCTCAGGTTTGTCCAAGTGGGGTTTCCCAAGGCAGAGGGCAGGGGCCAACCCCACAGTCTGGTGGTGTGTGGACTGACCGAAGGCCAGACCGAGCAGAGCGTCGGTGCCGTACGAGACGCTCTGCTCTTGCTGCACACTGCCTGGCAGCCCACACACAGAACCACCGCTACAGATGGAACCTGTCACACAGACAGACAAACAGACACGGCCACCGACACATGCACGGAGCCGATAGGAGCCGGTTGTGTCGTTTCCGTCGGCGGGACCTTTGAGTTCCTCTTACACCATGCACTCCTGTTGCTCCCACACGCCAACTCACACACTCAGTCACACTCGAAAACCTCTGACGTCTCGAGGATGCTAGCAGAGGCCCTACTAAGCGTGCCCAGACGGATCCACTCCCACAGTCCTCGGCGGTACCTGGCGGCTAACTCGCACGCTCTCAGCAGCCTACGTACCCACGTCCAGTCTCTGGACCGGCTGGAGACCACTGCTGTTCTGGCAGTTGGCGGTTCTAATGCGGTCCCGGGTAATGCAGGGTCTGGGTCTGTAATTGTGAAGGAGGTGTCGGTTGGATGTTATTCTGGCTCTAGTTCAGGGTTGGAGTCAGTCTCCTGCAAGTACCAACTCATTCTGGCTGTTCTTCAGTGTCTCCGGTGTGTAGTCTGTGTGGACACTGTACTACACATTGCCTCTCACCAACTCTTACCTACAAGTCCGACAGCTGATGATGACGACTCATGAGGACATACTTGAATTACAACGTGTTTTTATTGATCTTTTCCTACAAATGTTTTGTAGTCAGCTCTTTAAAAGGTTTTATGTAGTATACATTTGGATGCAAATTGGGTTTGTTAATACATTAATAAGTAATTATGTACTTATAGTGAGTGAACAGACTGCCTCCTTTATCACCTCTCTCCTCAGCTTCATTACTGAGGAAGAATTATGCCCAGTCCAGATTTGTATATAGTTTTCCATTCAT
>JACXGK010000477.1:0-93536 GCA_016801125.1 Novumbra hubbsi
GACATCTCGGGGGTAACCGGGCATCACTTGTCGCTGTGCACCTTCACTCACAGGTTACGCATGGACATACGTCCATAAATAACACTTTTCAAAATAAAAGCAGCACAGTTGTATTGCACGCACGACATAGATGTTTTTTAAAATGTATTTTGTAATTTGTGATTGCCGCTGTTCACCTTCACTTACAATCACCGACGCGCATACGTCCACACGTAAGTAATACAAATAACGCTTTTCAAAATAAAAGCAGCACCGTTGAATTGCACACTCGACATAGATATTTTTTTTATTTATTTTGTAATTTATGATTGGCCTCACGCGGGCCGGACAGGGACGCACGAAGGGCCGGATGTGGCCCGCGGGCCGTAGGTTGCCCAGGTCTGCTGTAGACGGTGCTTGATTGAAGCCAATTTCCCCCTACAACAGGACAATGACCCAAAGCACAGCTTCAAACAATGCAAGAACTATTTCAGGAAGAAGCAGTCAGCTGGTATTTTGTCTAGAATGGAGTGGCCAGTACAGTCATCGGTTCTCAACCCTATTGAGCTGTTGTGGGAGCAGCTTAATCGTATGGTACATAAAAAGTGCCAATAAAGCCAATCCTATTTGTGGGAGGTGCTCCACATAACAAGACTGCCAAGTTCTGCAAGGCTGTAATTGCTGCAAATGGAGGATACTTTGACAAAAGCAAAGCTTGAAGGACACAAATATTTATTTCAATTAAAAATAATTATTTCTAACCTTGTCAATAAGAACAAACAATTTCCTTTGTCTAAAACCTTTGGCTACAAGCACTATTTTTATAAATGATTTATACCCATTGTGATGCATTGAAAATTGGTCTTTTTAAAAAATATATATAAATATGAGTTATTGCTGCCACCATAACATTCTGCTGCTCGTAGAACATTATTCTTAAAGATGCCAGCGAGTGAACGATATTCGATGTTGGCCTTCGAGTCCATTGAATCACCTGCTTAAAAAGTCAACAAAGCTGAAAGGGTAGAAATTCCAAATAGCTCCTGTCTTTACAGCTTTGTGAAGTCATATGAAGTGTATTTGAGTAATATTCATAATATAAGAGATATAACACTCGCTTTAAGTTATTTTGTAGTCTGCCTTTATGTCAGCTTTAAAATATTGTAACTAGGGTTCTGATTAAAATAGATTTGTATTCAGGAGAATGTGTATTTTGCAACAATATAAACGTACCAAAAGCAAAAATGTCATCATGTAGTGTCCCAAGGCTACCCCAGAAATACACAATTACATCATAGTTGGTGTATCTGTGGTTGGATTAATCTTTTAATAATATTGAAATGTTTTTGTGTAGAAAAGCTTCTGTTCATCATATCAAAAGTTCCATTAGACTTGCTTACCGCTACAGTATACAGTAACTTTGCACAGCTTTGCACTGTCCGACGCTTAAAAGAAATTAGATGCTATATTATACAATGTTCTATGCATTTATGTCTGGGCTAGGGTTAGGGTTACACAAGTTTGGTTGCTTGCGTTTGGAATATTAGGCTTCTATGACTGATGAACTCTGATATCATGTCTCTGTTTAACCCGCGAGTCTGGATGCGCAATAGGAGTGAGTCTATGACATTGTGCTCGAGGACATGAACGCAGACGTCACTACAGACAGGCTGGCACAAATAAACTGTAGGATACAGTGGAAATAATCAAGAAACCACTAGAGCGCGCTACAATACAAGAGCTAATAAAATGCGACAATTCAGACATCTATGGTATTAAAAAATAATTTTGAATATTAACCAAATAATAGTCATTATTCTTTCTAAATAATCTTTGTTGTATGTTAATCAAAGGTACTCAAAATCAATGGTGAAGTATATTGTGCAATAATGAACGTTGGCAGTGGGTATACTACTTCACAATGAGCCAATAATAACATGTAATGTGACATGACAAGATTGAGATTATGCTTTTTTCATTCATTCAGACAAGACATTAGACAACCTAATGCATCTTCAGGTACGCAATGAAAGCCAAGGAAGAATGAGTGTCCTTGGAATTTAATGCTCTGTAGTCCAGTCAAACATTCACTCACACAAGGTCTATTTTTAAAACAATTTTATCACTTTGCAGGTCTATTTTTTTCACCCCTTCCCCCATCTAAACTATGTCCCCTCTTACCCCATTTGTTCAGTTCACTCTTGGTCATTTAACCTTCAGATGGACGAGAACAGGCTGAGGACACCCTGCCATTTAAACCTGAAACTAAGGAAACCGCGTATATCTATCCCGATATCTACACTGGCCTAGAACCATTTGGCAGCTGAAACCCCAACACTGACAAACATCTCATCTCGCTTGACACCAGAATACAAAGCATTTTGTATTGCTTCAGTGCGTGTGTCTGTTGTTCACACCTGTCTTGGGTCGTGGCCTGTCACCAATGCGTCCACCGAAGGCCGTGGTCTCGTTCGTCCATGTCTATTCTGAAGACATCCAAGGCATCACATGAAACCAATCGTATCTAGGTTAGGCAAGACAACGTCAGAATAACATTAATATGAAATATAATAAACACGTTCACCTCAATTCTTTAAAAATATAAAAATAACAATATGTGGCCAATTCTATGTGAAAAAACATTTTGCAGTGCGAGGATATGCGTGTGGAGAAAGCAACATCAAGCAGCCTATTGGCTGCGTATGCGGAGTCCGTGCATGACCTTGAATTCAAGGTCGGTGGTTTTTCAATGACATCAGCAACACTGCTGCCGTTATCTTATAGGCCTATATTTCTGCAGACGAATTTAAACAAACAAAAAAAATCATAATTCTAAGTATTAGCTTCCATGGAGTTTCTGAGACACCCACATATTTATGTTACGATTGATGTATGTGTTTGAAGTACATGCAATTTAATAGCAAATATTAGCATGTATAGTGTATGTTGTAAGAAGATATTTAAAAACGTACACTACTTAGAAAAACAGTAAATAACTGTTCTAGGTCTTAAAAGGAATTTTCCTGTACACGGTATGTGGGTTGTCCGCTCTTTTCCGTGACAGCATTGCACGAGGATAGGGAGACTGCGCACCATCTCCCTTCCTCTCAACGCCAGCTGTTATGGTCAAGTTACAGAACGTATTCCAGACTTCGTTCTTCCTCCTCTCATCTAGTTGCAACCATCCATTGACCCCCACTTCCTTGGTCTCGATCCAAAAACTGCGTACCAGCTGACAAGTTTGGCCTGTAGCGGAGTGAGTCGGGTCAGTGTCACAAGACCGAGTTGACTGAGCGCAGCTGCAAACATTTTCCATGCCTTCTAAAGCGATGTGTGTTTTACTATGACTAATTGTGATCTATAGGGAAAGATGCAAATATAATGTATTTTTTGTGACAAAACAAACTTGCATATTTGCAGACCTATGCAGGCCTATGAACGTAGGCCAATAGGAACCGTGCAAATACGGGCTATTGTAGGTGTCTCAGGAGTAATGGCAATTTAAAAAGCAACATTTAGTTATGATTATAAATTATTATATCCATCTGTAATAAACTCTGTAAACATCGGTCTATGTTATTTGTCTGTCCATGTCAATCACATTTTTGAATTGTAGCTTGCTACTAGATAAAATACGTACGTTTGCAGTAGTCTACGTTATTTAAACCATAAACCCGTCAAACCAATTATAAACTGGCACGTTTGTAACGCTTTATGTTGGCACTACCAGTGAAAGTTAAGTATCTCATCTCGATCTGTCTTCGTTTTATTTTATATCTTAGCTAACTCGTTCTCTTTCAGTTTTCACTGAAAAGCTTTAACTAGCCCACTGGGTCATTTTTTTCATTGTTGCAACGCCGATGACGTTTATGGAAGGAGGTTGGATTGCAGACGCAAGTAGAGGGAGGAGAATAGACAAGGGATATACGTAACAAGAACCTCAGTTGTAGCACCAAGGATAATCTACAAACCTCTGCGGGCTGTTTAAAAGAATTGCATATGGATTAAATACCAAAACCAGTCATTCGACGTTGTGTCTCTTGATACATTGTTTTTATTTATTTATTTAAATAATATTGAAAACATTTAGCGCTACGGTGGCTGATCGCATCTCAGATCCTGCATTTTAAATATTCATAAATGTTATAGGCAATCGTTTTTTTGGTCACGAGCTTCATCCACTCATGTGGCAATGTCGAAAAACCGGTGAGTTTAACCGTGGCTAAACTGGTCGACAGACATCATTGTAGGGGGAGTTCAACTGTGGCTACCGTAGCTACGGTACAGCCTGGTTTGAGACCTCCTTCCGGCGATGTTCTCAAAAATACAAGTAAGTGTTTAATAGTGGTCAATGTGGTAAATCTGTCTGAGTAGAGCCTATTGTAGACATTTTGTTCTGAAATATTTGCACGAACCGTTCCACTATTCCGCAGGTGATTAACTTTGCGTGAGCACGTTTAGTGAAGGGGAACGCGCATACGACATTGTAACGGTGCGTTGCTGTAAGATACAAAATTATCTGGCATGTGTGGTGTGTCTCTGATACATCGTGACTGTCCCAACGAGTAAGGTCCACCCCCTCAATAACCTACTGTAAGATATGGTCCACTTTTATTGTCAGTCTTAAACACGAGCAGATTCCTATGTAGGCCCGTATTTTTCAATCCAATCAGATCGATTTGAGAATAAAAAAAAACGGTTATAGCCTTTAGTAGATATGGAATTGGATCGGCAGTAGCCTAGTTCAGGTTTCTGGACTTTGCCTATCACAACAAAGTAATCTCTAGGTAAAGGTTAGTCCTAACCAATTGCGTTTAAGTGACAACAGTGATTTGAAGTATTTGATGCATTACTGACTAACTTTAAATAAATACAGTCCAGTTTCTTGACTGCTGTTCAATTAGTAGCATACATATAACCTTTGTGTTTGGAATGCAGGTGAAAAGGGAATGACCAGTGCAAAGTATGATCCTTCAGTACCAGGATTGAGATTCCTGATCTTAAGAAGACATAATCCAGTTTTTCAATTAACCCTTTACCAGTCTGAGGTCAGTGAGCAAGGTCACCTCTCCTGCCCGCACAGTTCACAATGTGGCGCGTGCAAAGGTTTCAGAGGTACTTTGGGAGAACTCATAGTCTTACTTTCAAGTCTAGAAAGTCTCTTTTGTATTTGTGTATCTATAGGTACAGTGTATTATTTGCGTATTATAGATACAGTGTATCTATCTATCTTATAGATACAGTGTATCTATAATGGAGGGGATTTGAATTTACTCGTTGTTCTCTTGCTTGGTCTTTCTTGTTCAAAACACCTACAGTCACAGACCCAAACATCCCACAAATTCCACCCCTTTCCATTACAACTGTTGGATTTTAAATTCCAACAACACGGGTAACCCACCAAAAAAAACATATACATCCACCCTATCTCTGAGTTAATACTGCTATCCAGATCCGTGAGTCACAGCACTTCCTTATACAATGTGGGTCATGTCAGCCAGGCTAGTTGGAATTAGTTTTGTTTGAGAGGATCTAAACCATGATGTATCATGGCTAAAACTGATATACACATAATAATAAGTAGATCTTTCTGATTCATCATATATGTGTCCATCAGTATTCTTTGCACTGTGGGACAAGTTTACTGTGGTTGAAGTGTTACGTTTACTCTGCTCATGGGTCACAATTGTCACTCAAATCTTTTTTACCTGTTAATTATCGGCCAGATGTAGACGATTGTTCCTTTTATCTTGCAGAACTTGAGTTTGTAAAATGCTATCTAAAGTTGTCTTTCAGGGGAACTGTTTTCACGTTTTAGTTTAGATTAACAATTATGATGCATGTGAATAATAGTTATGGTAATGTATTAATACCTAAAATATAAGTTCCATACAAACTTGTAATTAGAGATATTTTTTACCCCAGGTTTATCTTATTCCCTAACATCTATTCTAATGTATTATTTTCTCTCACAACTTTGTAAATTATCTTCCAAAGTAAACCTTCTTTGTGTGCATGTGAGAGAAGCACAATTGCAGTTACTCTATCTGTCCTTCAAGCTTTCGAGTGACTTTGACCTTTGGAATGTGTCACAGGGAGAACGTCAGGGGGAGGGGTGTGCAGAAACTAGCATGTAGGCTTGTATGGGAATGAGAATAGTGACTGCAAGGAGCTAAATTGTACCAGTGAGAAAGATAACTAGTTTTCCCCTCAGTCAGCAACTGTTACCAAATTGTGTGGATGAAGACAACAGGACACGGTGGATGAACAGTCAGCTAAATGATTCCATTTGATTAAGAGATCTGGATTATCTTACTCATTTTACAAATCTTTGACAATGGTCTGATTTTCGCTTTCAAACACACTCTGTTGGCTATACCGATTCCAAGCATGAAACACCTAGCCAAAGTGATTGTGGCCAATGACAAATTTGAAGACCATCTCCAGGCATACTTTGGATGAAGCAACCTTTATATTGTGCATTACTTTGTGTTTATATTAAGACTTAAGAAACTTTCAATTAGTAGACCAAAATGTCCTGTTATAGAATTATATTATATAATAAGGTTTTTTTTAACATGCACACAAGAAGTTATGGCAAAAACAGCTAACGTTTTGTTTTTTCTCCTAGGTTTCCTGATAATTGGACTGTTTTACCCCACTACACACAAAGAAACAAATAAATAGTGAGTGGGGTTACCGAAAGACAAGAAAAAAAGGCTTTCCTGCAGCACATCACACAGGTAAATGCTTTGTTTTTTTATGGCCCTATATATATGGATATTGAATGATCCTATTTAATGAATTTGTTAAATTGTAAGTGAAACTGAAGATGGTCATACTCAGGGATATTTAAATATAGGTAAGTGTAGGCTCTTGAAGGACTTATTTCATAGACGGTTGTACAGTTTGTCAAAGTTATTTATGAATGATCCATTTGCTTCCACGTTAACTTTCGTCCCATGCAGTTACCATGAGTAAGAATACCACCGTACATTGGCTGGGTAGTGAAGTCACCCTTGCAAGTCAGTGAAACTTGCACCCTTGCAAGTCAGTGAAATATTATTACCGTACAGTTAGCTACTTCCTATCACACACCAGACCTTTTTATGTCTGTAAACCAACAGTTAGTTTCGACACGTCTGATGACACGTAGTATAAGAACGTTTGAATCCTTATTTCGCGTAAGCGTAGCGCAAAGTGTAACCAACCTAACCAGCGCGTTATACCGCGGCAGACATATACTTGGTGAAATCAAGCTATCTGAAGTGAGCAAGATAGGGGGTTATTTTTGCTAACCTGTTACAGGTAAGTTAATGTAACCAGATAAGGAAATCCAACACACATGGACAATTTTTGCCGGAAGCTCAGTCTGCTAGCTAGCTCGAGTACTGTGTTGGCTATATGAGGCAGTTCGATACACATACCGCCGATGCCAGGTAAGCAAAGTAGGATTTAAATAAATGTAGTTGCTTTGCAACTAAATTAACCGAACATCCACACATTAATATTTAGTATTTGATTGAAAGCTTGTTTGTAGTTGATGTGCAAACGCTACGCCTAACGTCCATATTAATAGTAGTAACTAACTAGCTAAGGAATCGCATATACAGGCAATACTAATAACGAGGATGCTGCATTTTCCTATTTAACTGCAATCTTTAATTTCTTGCCCAACGCGCCCCTTACATATGCTTAAGAAATGGCGTTGCTAGACTTAAATTATATTTAAACTGTCACAAGTCTAACTCACACTTTAGCTTCCTACCTGTTAGCCTAACTCGCAATGCACACTTGTTGAATCTTGCGGAGTTTTTTTTCGGTCTCGAGTGTGTGTCTGGTTTGGGATAAGGATTATATTTGTTGGCTTCAATATATATAACATTTCTCCCTATCGGAGACAGGGGTTCAAAAACTAAGAAATGGGTCATGACAAAAAATCTGAGTTAAAACAGTGTATTATTTTTTTCCATGAATGTGGTATTTTATCATAGCAGGGGTTAAGATACAGAGAGAGTAGAGGACGTGAGACCACTATGATTATTTATTTATGCACTGTCTACTTTGTACTCCCGTCCTGCTGAGGGGATGCACAAGATGGAGACATCCCACTAGCAATTTGTTTTTAGTTTCATAGCTGGTGGAGTGAGCAGAAGCACCTCTTTGACAGAGTGGAGGCAGACCTGGCCAGATTAAAAATAATAGGGGCATGTATTTAAATTGGATATCTTCATCTTTGAAAACACATCAATTCCATTTTCACATGTGGTTTTCAACATTTGTTTTTCAGGAGAAAAATAAATTAGTTTATAGATACTTTACTGCTGAAAACCTTTGCTAAATAATACCATGTACATGTCTGTTGTATTTTTGCTGTGAGTGGGGGGCATGACAATAGACATGTTATGTAAAGGCAATGATTACAGGCCAGAGGGTACACCATTTGAAGCACATTGGCCCACATTGCAACAACTCCTGCTGAACTGTTGAAAGGAGGGAGAGACAGGGTTGAACCAGTGGCTTCCAGGCTAGAGTTCAGACACTTGGTTGAACCAATTGCAATCCTTGTATGTGAGGTCATATACCCCAAATCTGTATTTAAAAGAAAAATGTTACATAACATATACAAAAGTTTTAGGATTCAGTAGAACATAGAACTGTGTGTAATTCTGTCTGAAGGTTCTGGTGGGTAACACCGGAATGTTATCCATCTCCTAACTAGGATTCCTTATGGGGTTTAGTTAAGGGATTGCTGCTCTTCTGCTCTGGATTATTGACCCTAATCTGGAGAGGGCAGAGTAAGGTTGAGCTGGGATTATGGTCTCTCGCAGCCCTTTGCAGAAAAAAAGCTCTCTCCCCCTGCTCTGTATTCATCTCAGTCTCACTCCACCTATGACCTAATGTTTCCTCTCTCGCTTTGAAAGTCAGAGGTGTAAAAGTACATCCTCTGTTTAGTACCTGGGTGGGTTTACTTTGGTGAGGGAAGTTCCTAATTAAGACCTAAATGACCTTTCGGTACATGGTAAATCAGGTCTTATTAGGGACTGTCTACTAGATGAACATAGACGAGTGCTTTTACCCCTTGCCTGATAATTTAAAATATCCCATTGTTGGTATGTCATGTCAAAATAATGTCAAACGGAATGCAGCTGCCATTAGTTTTATTGGCTTCTGTTCAATTTCTTTGCAACAAGCACTCTACTTAGAATATATTATTGTCTTGATACTGAAACATAATGGAAGGCTGACAGAAATGTGTCCCCCCCCGGCAGTGATCATGTCTTCCAGGGAGCGCCGGTCGGACCTCTACATCAAGGCAGAGCCCAGCAGTCCAGAGGGAGGGGGCGGCCGAGCCAGTCCAGGCGGAGCCTCCTCAGACTCCTCCCAGAGTGGTGGAGGTGGAGTGAGGGGAGATGGGGTTGGGCGCTACTCACCCCAACTGTACACTCCAGCCCTGCGCTGCCACTTCAAGGAGGAGGGGGGCGACGGGGCGGAGGAGGGATCCACTGGTAGCGTGGGAGGGCGGTGCAAGTATGCCCTAAGCACGCTACCCAAGAGACTGTGTCTAGTGTGTGGAGATGTAGCGTCTGGCTACCACTATGGTGTGGCATCATGTGAGGCCTGCAAGGCCTTCTTCAAAAGAACCATCCAGGGTGAGGAGATGGAGCTGAGTAGGCTACTCTGTGTAATGAATGAAACCCGGTAGAATCTATTTGCTTTGACAAAAGGCCTCATACAACTGTTTGTTTACCCTCCTTTCCACCTGCTTGCCTTTCCAAAGGTAACATTGAATATAGCTGTCCGGCCTCCAATGAATGCGAAATTACCAAGCGCCGCAGAAAGGCCTGCCAGGCGTGCCGCTTCACTAAGTGCCTCAAAGTGGGCATGCTGAAAGAGGGTGAGTGTTTGATCCGAACCCGTTACCTGGTGGGTTGCTCAGGTCTGGAGGCATCTGGATATTGGTCGTCACATGTTCTTCACAGCCATGGTGTTGTGTGATGCAGGAGTCCGTCTGGACCGAGTCAGAGGAGGGAGACAGAAGTATAAAAGACGCCCAGAGGTGGAGAATGCGACCTACCAGAGCACCCCCCTGGCGCTTAGGAAGGAAGGTGAGAAAGGTGAGTTGGCCTTTCTATGTTCTTGTCTTGACAGAACACTTAACTGTGCGGGCCTTTTTTTTTTCTCCCGAGAACCCGCATTTCTCAACATAAGCATTATGTAACTTCATGGAACGATTTCCACACCCGGACCAGTTGGACTGTCCGTGGTTGCCATGCCGTGACCTTTGATTTGTGTTTCTGTGCGCGTGTCCCAGGCTCCTCCAACATTATCGTTTCCCACCTCCTGGTAGCAGAGCCAGAGAAACTGTTTGCCATGCCTGACCCCCTGCAGCCTGACACGGCTCAGCGGACACTCACCACCCTCTGTGACCTCGCGGACCGAGAGCTGGTCGTCATAATCGGTTGGGCCAAACACATCCCTGGTAAGAGGGGCATTGGACAGGCGGGGGAAGGCCATGGTAGGAGAATGCAGGACAGCGGGGCTGTTGTATTGAGGTGAAACAAGTTAGCGATGACTAGCGCTGTGCCCCTGTGCTGGAACACTGACTATATTGGGGACTTAATGCTGTGTTTTAGTGTTAGCTGTTTGCCCTGCATCTGATCAGTCAGTCTGCCCTAACCCCATTTCTGCAGGCTTTCTGTCACTGTCCCTGGCAGACCAGATGTCCGTGCTGCAGTCAGTGTGGCTGGAGGTGCTGGTGCTGGGTGTGGCCTTCCGTTCCCTGAACTGTGAGGACGAGGTGGTATTCGCTGAGGACTTTGTCCTTGACGAGGAGATGTCCCGCGTGGCTGGGCTGACTGAGCTCAACGCAGCCATCAGCCAGCTTGCCCGACGCTTTCGCTCTCTGCAGCTCGACCGGGAGGAATTTGTCATGCTCAAAGCCATCGCTCTTACCAACTCAGGTAAGCAAGCTCTGCCCATAGAGAAGACAACCCATATGCGTGGTGTTACATTGTTCTGCTTTCTGTTTCATTCAGCAGATCAGCAGTCAAAACTGTTTATTTAAATGAAGATGTGCCATTGTCTATAGTGATCCTTGAAAAGATGGTTTTAGTACGTTTCTCCAGCCTTGAACAACTGACAGACGATTACTGTAAACAACAGATTTTCCCTCACAGTCTGCTTAACCCGCAAAGGCAATATTTGTAATGCAAATACAACCATGTTCATTTATCTGGACCAGTGAGTTCTATTCCATAATCATTCCATAATCATGTTTGCCCGATACAATGTACAAAACCGTCCGTCCAAAAGAGTGTTTAGAAAATACACGCCCCCTCACTGATATACCGGCTGACCATGCTGTCTCCCTCCCCTGCCAGACTCTGTGTACATTGAGGACATGGAGGCGGTGCAGAAGCTGAGGGACCTCCTTCACCAAACCCTGTTGGAGTTGGAGTGCCAGCGGCGCCCAGATGACCCCCAGCGGGCGGGGCGCCTCTTACTTACCTTACCGCTTCTCCGGCAGACTGCCGGTCGCGCCCTCACCACCTTCTACAGCATCAAGACCCGAGGCGGCGTGCCCATGCACAAACTTTTTTTAGAGATGTTGGAAGCCATGATGGACTCACCCTAGAATGGCCGACAGTCTGCAGAGAGTGAATGGCTGGCAGGTGTGAAGGGAGTGATTTTATTAGACTTTCATAATGAAGATTGTGGAGATTTTCTCTTTTTTTTTATTTTTATCAAAGCCTCTTCAGAGAATCAAACGTGGTTACATCAGAATCCATTTTTTGTAATGGATACCCCCTGAGGAAGTTGATGGTGGAATTTACTTAATACATGACTGACAGATTTCGTTGAAAGACTCCAAGTATCCGTCAGTTCAAATATGTGACAGAACTCTGTGAGTTGTATCCAATCGATCTGAATGTCTGAATCATATTTGATTTCCCCTGTCCCATAGTTTTTCATTGTAACATACAACTTCAAATGATAAACTACAGTGACATATCTAAGACAAGACTGTAAACTTAGATTTAATTGTGAACAATGCAGTATCAGCCTCCACACAAAAGCCATACTAAAATACCAGGCAAACGAATGGCCATTGACAAACACTAAAGCATAGAGTCAGATAGACCTGCACCCATAGGAGCTATTGTAGATTAGTCTTTGTGCTTGACTTGGTCAAGAGTTTACTAGAGTAGCGGTGCCTGACATTTTTGTAATGTTTGATTTTCTGCAACTGTAGAATATTGCACCTTAAATGAAAAGCAGTATTGTCACTCAAGATTTGTCAAGTCAAGCACTGGTTAGTCTACATACAGACCTGCTGGCTTTCAATTCATTCATAGGAATTACTTGCAATATGTTTTCAAGCAATACTTTACATACAGTTAATTGCAAGAAAAAAAATTGCTGTTAGTAGTAATAGCAATGACTGGCTGTATATATTGGCCTTAGTGGCCCAGACAGGTGGGTAAAACGGCAAAATAAAAAAACTGCAGTTTGACTATTAGTCCAAGAAAAGGGAATACTGGTTTTACGATTGTCAACAAGATGTTAGCGTCTCTACTTTTAAGATATTATTTATACTGTTAGACTGTTGACCCAGTGGGTACACAGACTGAACTCTGTATGAAAGAGAAAGGTGTACTGTAATGTTGCTGTGCTGGCACTACATGAGAAATGAAGATGCAGCTAGATCATGGGAATAATTGACTGTTTTTTGAAGATTATTAAGTGATTGAAAAAGAGGTGAACTTCAATTGCTTCTGAATTTTATTTTGATTGGATACATGACTCTGAGATCGATCGTTTTGCTTGTCATCTCCAACGACTCTGATTTTGGATGGAATAAGCCATTTTGAAAGCGTTTGACTGAATTTGATGTTTATTTGCAATCAAATCAATTTGTGGCTTGAAATTAGGAATTTAAATGCATATTTCACATGGCTTGCCAGCGGAACAGTTTGCTGCTCTTTTTGCAGCAGTTGAAAGACTGAAGAAAGGGACCTCTGTTTTATTTTGACATGGAGGTCATTATACTGTGTATTACCTTTTGAACTGCAAGTCTATTGGTGCCGAATTGGGGCTACAATGGGGCAACAATGAAATGCAAAACATTCAGCCTCATGGGAATATACAGCCCAGTCTGACTGAGAACACCTTTTTAATCATTTTTTCTGTATACTTGTTTCTCTGTTCCTCAATAGGCTTGATTGGTTTCTACATTGATCTGATGATATGCAATCATTTCAAATTCAATCTTTCATGTAGCATAAGTTCCACTGTTGTTTTCTAACATGCAGTATATTGCAAAATGTAAAGGTCTATACTTTCTGTCCTGCGGCCACTTGCTGAATAATTAATTAGTAAAACAATAAGAGCTGTTAAATGCTTATTGTCTACCTAAGTGGTTGTATATCTCCTGGAGGGCTGAAACTTCTGGTTTTCATCCTCTCCTAATCAGGGACTAATGAGACCTGGGACACCAGGTGAGTGCAATTAACTACCAGGCTGAAACAATAAACAGAAGTATTTCAGCCATCTTGGAGCAGAGTTAAACAACTATAGTCTACTCTACGCCATTCATGTTGTGGTCTGTGTTAAATAATGAAAAGTTGTAAATGGTTATGATTGTGTTCTCTTCACTGTTTCACTGAAATTCAGAACACGGCAGACATGCCAATTAAAGCTGATGCCAGTAAGTGATTATATTGGAGTCTGTTTGCCACTGTTAATTCCTTCTCAATTATCATTTTCACAGTTCTTTTTTTATTTCTTATTTAGGCCATCTTGAGCTTAGATTGTTACACTTGGCCTCAGGTTTGGTACATAAATAAAGCAATCCGTGAGAATATTGTGCATTATGTTTTTCAAATAGGTTTTTAAAGTGGATTTTGTTGGGAATTATTTTAATAATTTGTTGAATTTGCAAAAAAACAATGTTGTCTGTGATTTGTTACACTTATTGAATTACCATACTTAAGGACCCCCACCTAACTGTTTGGAAACTAACAAACAAATATAGTATACGTACACATTCATAATGTACTCGTTCTGTTCGTTGCAGATGTGGATGTTTGTGTTTCATTACCATATGTGGCTCAATCATTTAAAAGAAAATTCCCATTGAAAAATAACACTAGGTGACATGGTTAAATGGTTAAACCCTGGTCTATATGTTGCTCTATGATTTGTTTGGTTTATTAATATTTTTTTTTTTTTTTTCTCAATTTGTGAAAATGTGTACACATACAGGATGCCTGGGTCCAGTTTAGAAAGTTGTAAAAATTGTAATGTTTGTGTCAATAATAACTCTAATATAATAATACAAAAGTAGTGTTTTCATATGGATACGCATTATCATTTTGTCTGTCATATTGGTACTGTTGGGGGGGGGGTTCCATTTAGAGTATCACAAGGTACAGGATGTAAAATCATTGGTAGTTAGTATGTGTACATTGATGTAAATTAGCAATACAAGAAATCACCAAAACTCTCTAATTTCCTTGTATAGTCGGTGTAAATTAAACATCAATCTTAATAATAATGATACTTAATAGTAGTAATAAAGCTTATAACATGGAAAGGTTCAATTCAATATTTGTATTTTAAAAATATTGTATTTAAAAGATTAAATTCTATTTTTTACTCAATTTGTTGATGTTTGTTGATACTTGTTTTATTTTTGTCTGGGTTGAAGTCTGGCTGTTCATGTCTGTGTACTGTTTTTCAGTAAGCTACAATGGTTATTTGGATGTTACTGTCTAAACAATATGTTTATAATTAAATCACTGTGAAGAAAATACGAATGCTACATCGCGGAAACAAGGGGTACATTAAAATATTGTAGGTGCTTTGTGTTTTGTAATAAATTAACACACACCGTCACATATTATTGGTCTTGTACGTCTTCTGTCATTTGTTTGTTAAAGCATGTTTGTTTGCTGCTATTTTGTTTACCAGTCATGATTAACATGTTCTCTATCCTGCTCACCAATGCTCATGATATACTGACAGATACTGTTTGTAATTATATGGATATCACCCTATATTACAAATTATTTGCTCACATTTACCCCAAATGTTATTTTCAGGAAGAATTCTGGACAAACCTGAATTTAAGAATTGACTTAATACAAATACAAAAGACCACCAATTATAAAGACCCAGACATACATCCACTTCACATTTTATTGTGTTATAGACAAAATGTATAATTGATCAAATGTCTATCTGTCTACACCAGGGGCCTCAAACCGGTTCCACGGAGGGCCGAGTGTCTGCAGGTTTTCGCTCTCACCTTTTGCTTGATTGATTAATTATGTCACTGATTGGTTAGGTCTACCGTCATCTGGTTATTTTGGTCTGAACCTGGAACCAATTTACAGGAAAAAAATAAAACCTGCAGACATTCGGCCCTCCGTGGAACCGGTTTGAGACCCCTATAATGACAAATTGTCCTGAAGCCACTCTATCGTTGTCTTCACTGTATGTTTCAGGTCATTGTAATACTGAATAATACATCTTTGCCCCAATCTGAGGTACTGTATAATTTGGATCCCGTTTTCTTCAAGGACCTCTTTGTATTTTGCTCTGTTAATCCATCCCTCAATCCGGATCAGTCTCCCAGTACCTGCAGCTGAGGAGCTTCCCCATTGAATGACCCCTTGCTTCACCATAGAATTATTTATTGGCAAGATGGTGAGTGGCAACTTTTTTGTGAGACGTAGAACTTAGCATTCAGGCCTAAAAGATTATACGACTGAAAGAAATAATAATCCTTATGCTTTGAAGTCTTTATTTGCCATTTGGTAACACCATATAGCTTGTCAAACACCAAAGAATTTTAAGAGTGTGCAAAGTTGTCAATAAGGCAAAGGGTAGCCATTTTGAAGAATTTCAAATATAAATGTATTCTTAAACACTTTTTTAGTTACTACAATTCAATATGTGTTATTTTTTTGGAACCTAGGATCACAGGACTTAATGACTACAGACCTGACGTCTTGCTGTCTCAACTCAAAGCCATCACAACCCTCTCCTTGACCCCCTGCAGTTTGCCTACAGAGCCAACAGGTCTGTGGATGATGCAATTAACATGGCCCTTCACTTCATCCTCATCACTCTTCCTTCATATAACCTGGGCTCCTCAGGAACCTATGCCAGGATCCGGTTTGTGAACTTTAGCTTTGCTTTTATTACAATCCCCATCACCCTGTGTGACTCCCCAGTCATCATTGCAGAGTCCATCTGCTTCCTGGGCATCATCATCACCCAGGACCTCAAGTTGGAGCAAATCACCAAAAAAGCACAACAGAGGATGTACTTCCTGCGGCAGCTAAAGAAGTTCAACCTGCCAAAGAAAATGATTGTGCACTTCTACACAGCCATCATTGAGTCCATCCTCACCTTCTCCATCACCATCTGATTGGCTGCAAACTGCCATCCCTCGAGGATCCGTACCCCACCAGCGCTGGAAAGATTGTTTCCCACCATGGACACAAACTGTGTCAGTCAACCCCAACCGGCAGGAGGCTACGGTCCATAATGACTAACAACTCACGCCACAAGAACAGTTTCTTCCCATCGGCAGCTGGCCTCATCAACATGGCCAGACAACCCCCACTTTCACTGACCCCCTCTGCCACATAACTGAATTCTACTTAACGCATTACATTAATGCACTTCTCTGGACTTCCTTCTTGCACATTGCACTTCATGCTACTTATACAGTAAATGTTTGCACATTTTATAGTTATTGGATCATTTTTACTTTTTACCTAATACCATTTACTGTGTTTTCTGTCATGCTCCATAGCACCAAAGCAAATTCCTTGTATGGGTAAACCTACTACGTAATAAAGATAATTCTGATTTCATAGTTTTGATATCTTCATTATTATTCTACAATGTAACATTGGACAACGTTTTTTTTTATGACATTCATTCTTATTGAAAAACACGGTCGGCCTCCACTGTTGTAGAGCAGTAGTGCTTACGCAACGTGCATATCAAAATATAGCCGCCCATTTAGTTGTACATTAGCCGTACTAATATAGGAGGTGCTGTTTTTCTGTTTTCGGCGCCTAGGGAGGAATTGAGAAGGTATTTTGGTCGCCAATCTCCTCACGGTCTCGATCACTCGGTTTTGATTGGTTGGATAAAATAAGACTGCTTAGATTGTCCTCTCAATGGTCACTGGAAGATGTGCAACAGCTAATTCTTCCCCTTTGCGACGTTTAAGCGTAGCTCTAAATTATAAAATCAAGTTTAATTTTTATTCATAAATCATAAAAACTCAACTCATATAAATTCTTAATGTTTACCGCAATTTCCACAATGTATTGATTTAAAATAAATCCACGAAAACTAACGAACTTAATGGGTTAAATATGTCCACACCTTGTGGACTGGAAAGGTAGTAACAGAAGGTGCCAGATGTAAGCAGAGACGGAAGAACAAGCGAGACATCCCTTGCCTCAATGTACTAAACAGACCGGACCCAGTGATGGGAGAGCCGTTTATCAAACCGGAACTGACAAGTTATTTCAATAGTAAAAAGCCTAAGTGAAGTATCTTCATGTATCTACCATCGTTAGTAACAACTTCGCGTCCTCTGACTGCTTCCATTCAAAGGGCGTTTTAGAGGCTCGACTCAAACCAGACTGATGATTTCCAGCTCAGCAATTGCCAAAGGGACCTGTGCAGTCAAGAGCATCAGAACGCTATACACTACGCTCGTTACCAACATGCCTATCAAGGTAAATAATGCCGTCAGCCAAACAGTTAAATATCTGAACATTACGCTTCTCATTGACCTTGACTGTACTTTTATTTCTTAAACCATGATACTGTTATTATTCTCGAGCTGTTATGCATGAGTCAAACCACAAAGCCGCCATGTTCAACTAAAATGATCTACTCAATGGCAAACTTGATAATAGTGGTAAACATGATCTTGAAATTTGCATAAAATCAGTGAGCCCGGCTTTATTGGAACAACACAACTAGAAAACCTGGATTGACCACATTTTGAGACAGTAAGGCATCAGCTCTGAGGCATGTGCATATATGAATGATGGCATAAGAGCTACCTTTATCCACAACTAAAGTTAATTGGGATTAACTAATCTTTAGTTGGGGAACGTTACGTAGGATTACAGAAATTTTTATTATATCGAAACTCGTTATGGCTTGGCAAAAACACGACAAAGACATTCGTATAATCTCTTCAACGTATCTGTATCAACAGATTTGTTTTAAAAAAGCAATTATTTCCGATGTAGTGTACAGAAATGTTTATTATATCGAAACTCGTCATGGCTTGGCAAAAACACGACAAAGACATTCGTATAATCTCTTCAACGTATCTGTATCAACAGAATTGTTTTAAAAAAGCAATTATTTCCGATGTAGTGTATTTAAGAAAACAAAGTCCTCCATCTTTTTTCTGACGTCTAGAAACCAAGGCGGTAAAAGATTGAATACGTCGTTTTCTTAGTTTTACTACTTTGGTCAAAAACCTAGGAAATTATACAGATGCTTTGAGAAATCTGAAACCTTTTTTTGAGAACATGTTGTGTAATCATGTTGTGTAATCATGAGACATGCGTCTTTCATTTCGATGTGAAAATAAATATTAACTCAAATAACTATATGGCAAATCAACAACAACGCAATTCATAATATTATTTTTATCGATGATAAGACCAAAGTTCTTGTGGGCCCATCTGCTTTTCTCTTATGGGTGGCGTGTTCCCACCGCACTCATTAACTCCGTTCTAGCCGAAACAATGTTGTCAAGGATTGAAGTCGCTGGAGAGAATTTGTGTTCCACAAATGGGACTCAAGGGTTGGTGGGACAGTGCAGAAGGAGATAATATGCAAGTTGACGGCGGTTTCTTCCCACACACAGGTTGGAGAAAAGCTTCCGGCCGTGGAGGTTCAGGAGAATGAACCGGGCAATAAGGTGTCTATGGACCAGCTGTTTAAGGGAAAGAAGGGAGTTCTTTTTGCTGTGCCAGGGGCCTTTACTCCTGGCTGTTCTAAGGTAATATTTATCCACATCTTTTTAATTAGCTTTTCTCTTTTTTTTTTACAAAGTGTTTGCCTTTCATGTTCTTTATGCGCTGTCTGAAATCACTGTTAAACCCCATTTCTGTTCTTCTGTTGATTCTCATAGACTCACCTTCCTGGGTTTGTGGAGCAGGCAGCACAGCTGAAGAGCAAGGGTGTGCAGGAAGTTGCCTGCATCTCTGTGAATGACGCATTTGTCATGGCTGCCTGGGGAAAGGAGCATGGAGCAGAGGGCAAGGTGCATATTCTGTTTATAAAAAACATGTTCATGTTTTGACTTTCAACCTTTTGAATAGTTTGTTAATAATGACTAACGCTTTTAAGTCTTCAGCTGAAAATCTATTGTTATTATCTTTCCAGACCTTGACTTGGTACTGGAAAGCTTAGTTAAATTAATAATACCCAATGATTCTTGGAGAACATTACTTATGCCCAGTTAACTTTATTCAATGGTCTTATATTATCAGATACCTAAATAATATACATTAATAATGTAATGGATGTGTTCATTTTACCTGTTCCAGAATGTTCTTCTGTGCTAAACGATAAGATTTTCTTAGTTGCTGAAATATCAAATGAACTGAAAGTACACCGAATTCATACTTAAGATGTAAATGTCTACAGTGTATTACTTTGTCTTTTGCAGGTGCGAATGCTGGCTGATTCTACCGGGGCATTCACTAAGGTCAGAAAGATCTTTTAAGCCTTGATTTTGGGTTTGCTTTGTACATTCTGTGAATATAAACACTATATTATTTTTAGGCAGTGGACTTGTTGCTGGATAGCGATCAAATTGTGGCTGCGCTTGGAAACAAGCGTTCCCAGAGGTGAGGACTCTGTCTTGTCAGCGTTCAGGCCACACTGTAGTTCTTTAGTATGATTTGGGCCCACAGATAATTTGAGTCATCACTAGCCATTGAGAATCCATTATTTAAAAAAGTATAAGCTTGTTACATTAATCTAATTTGGAAAATCTCTGCACTGGATTTCATTTTATCCTGTTTGCATATTGTTGACAAAGTTAACCACATAATTCTAACAAGGATTTATGGCACATCATGTATGTCATCCATTGCAGGGACCATGCTACTATGACAAAGAACATGAGATTATGCTATGTTTCCTATGTCTCAGGTACGCTATGGTGGTGGAGGATGGAGTTGTGCAAAAGCTCAACGTGGAGCCCGATGGTACGGGGCTCACCTGCAGCCTTGCCTCCAACCTTCTTTCTGAGCTGATGTAGGCTTGTTGGGACCAGGTTTCACCAAGCAAATGTTTAACTTTAGCTAAAACGCACAACCCTACTTGTTTACTTGACCTCTCCACTTGTGTGTGCAGCAGAAGGACATAGAACAGGCTTAATCCAGGGGTTCTCAAATGTTTTTCTGGGGATTTAATGTATAAGATGTATTCCAGAGCATTCCCAAATTAACTAATCAAGTACTTGACATCTAGGAACTCCACATATTAGATGTATTCCAAACCTAGCAGTCCCAAATGAAATGAAGTCCTTGACTTGTCGAACTAGTTCAGGACTGCAACTTCACATTGAGATGTCTCAGGGCTCCAGGAAAGGAGAACCACTGTTTTACACACAGCCTTAGTATAAAACTAAATTTAGAAAGTATGGATGTGCCAAACTTAAATAGACTGCAAGTAAATATCACTCCTTGTGTGTTTTTTCCAATGGGCTTTGACCCTCTATGTATGGTTGTGGGACAGTCCCATTTGAAGTCCTTACTGGCTGCTCTAAGAGATTTTAAAATCATCATGTGTGTTGATTTTGATGGTCAGCCTGGCCCTAGAAAAAATAAATATGCTAAATGAACAGAATGGCACTTGCTCTACCATTTATATACACTTTCAAGTCTGTTACTTAATAAAGTTTACACTGTCAGCAATATCCCAATGTCTGTGAATTCTCGTTATTTGACCATGATTAATAAATTCAATAACTTCAGGGTTCTGGATTTCATGCTGATTCACTCAGGATTCTGTAAATCCTCTAATTGTGATTTATTTGGAAAAACAAGTATTTAATGAAGATTTAAGAAAAGCATGTTAGTTAAAGGCTTTGCATTATTAACAGAGTTATAAAAAACATTTACATAAAATTCAGTATATGAAATCACTGCAAGCAGACTTTAATACCATAAATCACTTTTAATTACTAGAAGTACACAAATAATGAAATATCCTTGTCATCCAGGAATTACATAAATCAAAATAAAATAAGTGACAATTAAAACACTCCCCCACCATTCCTATTCACTTTATAAAAGCGACATCAGGAATCTTTCCATGAGCCTGAAAAGACAAATTCCGGTTATTTTACTGAAGGCCTAAATACATTTGTTGAAGAAAAGAAACATTACTTTCTTATATATTTTAGAATTATTATTAAGTAATGAGCAATAGTTTACCTTGAGGTCTGTGAAGACCCGCCCAGCTCGGATGTAATCCCACTCATTGTCCTGAAGGCATCTAGAATTACATTGACAACAAAAGAACCAGTATGAATTCAACTGCCGTTCCTCCCCACACCCATGAAACTCTGTAAAAAATAAATGAGTGCAACAGTAGGGGCCAGGTAGCCGCATCCCACTCACTTCTGGGACCATTCCAGGTTCATGCCTGACTTGAGAGAGAAGTTAGTCAGCATCTCCTGCTGGGGGGCTGACAGGGTGGGGACTGGGCTGCTTGATGGGGTGGGGGCGGGAGCCACAAAGGCCCTGCGGATCTCCTCAGTCGTAGCGTTTCGAACAAACAGCTCATCGTTTACTATGCAAAGACTGTTGAAAAAACAACATAAGATTTTAATACCTGTCAGTTTTGTTAATATACAGAGGAGCCAACTTAGACCTTTGGGTCCGGGACACACGTCCTACCCTACCTTGTCCCACCTGCCGGCACCGTGATAAACACCCGAGAGAAAGCTCTGACGGAGTCTCTGGATTTACCTTCAACTGGGGTAAATTAAGAAAAAAGACGAGGCTTATACTTTTTTTTTCCTAAACTGATGTAGAAGAACTAAGCACAATAGTATACTTGTTTTGAACTTCAAACATACCTTCTTTGAACACTCCTGAGACAGTGAACGACAACAACGTGTTCTGTCATAGCACAGGGATAGAGAGAGGAAATTAAAGCTGACATTATGCATACCAATTCACGTTTGACGTGACTAAATGAGAAGGGAATTCTACTCACGGTGAAGGTGTTAACATCCACATTTAGCGATGCAATGTCATGCTGTGTTTTGGGCAGTTCGTTCAGGAAAGCCACCACATTCAGGCGGGTGTGCTTCAGTAAGCGGAACCTTGTGGCTGAGAGAAGAGGGTCAAACTTTCAATAGGTCTACATGGTTCGTTCTGTGCACAAGTGAACAGACCACAGGTGACTTTCACTACCAACAAGTTTACTGTAATACCACATGACACATTTCACTTCTCCAAACTCAACAAGCAAATACAGCAGAGACTCACTTGAATCTTTAATCTTTTTCAAGTTGCGAGTGTCTTTATGGTAATCCCCCAGACTACACCTGGAGGAGAAGAGGAAACAATGACTGACCATGCTAAAAAACAGGACACCATTAGGCGATTTTAAGTGACTGCTTCTATTTGATTGTCTTAGTGTGCAGCTGAAGAGTTGACCAGTAGTGGGGTACCTGGACGGGTTGAGCGTGGTGTAGGGGACGCTCAAAGAGAAGGCTGCTCCATCGTGGTAGGCATCCAACAGAGGCTGTCGGTCCCCAGAGTCATACACACTGTAGTATCTAGCAACAACACCAGTTACATCATAAAATCAGTACTGACCAATGACATTCTAGCTGTAAAATAAATGTCTCATCTTTGAAGTAGGTGTACAGGAGTCGGGGTGTGTGTATTTATATAGTAATCTGAATGCGATGGTTTGTAGTCATTCCCTGATACGTCTAAAGAGCTAAGTGTGAACTTACTGTTGTAAGAATCCAAGGATGGCACCCTTGATGTCTTCAGAGCAGAAGTAGCTGGGCTGTAAAACAGTTGGTAATATTTTTTTTTAGAATGGTCCAGTTTTGACTGCAGACGACCTAAAGGGTTCCTGTATTTACCTTGCTGGCTGGAAGGGCAGCAGGAGTATCCTCCACGTCAAACACTATGGGTGGGGGGAGGTCCTGACCATCCTAGAGGGACACATTGAGAGACTGCTTTATGAATTTTTTGTTTTTGCGAAGGACCCACTGAAGAGAGGTACTGCATATCATTCATCAATACAGTCATACCCAAATAAGTCAAAGTCAAATAAGTTGTTTCATGAAAAATAGCAAGAACTGTTTACCAGTTTCAGAAGCCTGGGGAACCTCTCCCTCACAGCACTGTTCCAGATGTACAAAAACACAGAAGATACAAGAGACAAGTTAGCGCTGTGAGTCAATACAATCTATCTATGCGTCATTCCCTTAAACACAACACACACGCAGAGACACACACACACTCGCCCGCCCACTCACACAGATCCTTGTTTATGGATAATGGTCTAAATAAAGCTGCCAACGTGTTGATATAATCCCCAGTCTAGGTAGTTAACAAAGGAACCAACAAGGACTCATACTGTGGTTTCAACTGTAAACTAACTGCTCAAGATAAACCACAGCCCTGAGAAGTCACGACCATTACAAGGTCAACATTGCATACGAGTGGGGGGAAACTTAACACTACACATCCCTCATGGACTAACATGAACAGCACAACACAGGCCAAACATACAACGTCAGGCCCGATTTCGCCACCCACCCCGGCCCTCTTTTCTGTGGCAATGTACTCACCCCTTTGTCATACTCACCGTCCCCCCTACACGCCGAAACACACTGACACACGCGGTCTTGGAAGGGGTGATGGGGGTAGGAACGTTGGTTGTGAGCGCTCATACCAACAAGAGACAAATGTGCTTTCACACGTGTAAGGGAGTGGACTGTTGGTTTAGGCGTGTGTGTAACGTGACCAATGTGTGGAGGCACTAGGTTGACTGTATGGTAAAACCAGATGAGGCATGTTTGAGCTGACGGATACACACTTCAGGACTAAGACACAGTGAAATGGAATCTAAAAACACTGCAGAGATGACATGTGGAGAGAGTGGTGGAAACTGTCGAAATAATGATCTACATGAAGCATGGGTAAACAGCTGGTTAGTAATCCATCACTTCAACACTGTTTAGGTTACCCCATGGCAATTCACATAGACCAACCACCTAGGAGTCCATGTATTGGAACTAAGCAATATGCTGCAAAGAATCAAGAGGGTTGGTAGGAAGCGCTAGACAGAACGAAGCAGGCACACCAAATCACAGCAAAAGAGCTGAAGGGAGTTCACGGAAAGTTTCAATAGAAGATGCAAACCAACTAGGAGTAGAAATCTGTTAGTTGAGGAGACCCTGAGTAGCATCCCCTTCAGATGTTGAAATGACAGGAATATGAACAGACAGAGCGAAAGAATGGAAGTTGGACCCTGAGCCCCACTACAGAAACCTCCCTGTTGCTACATAGAGAGACGTAGGAATGAAATAATACATCACTACAGTTTGGACCCCGCCAACTTTAACATTATGGGGGTTGTAAATAACACACCACATTTCTTATAAAAGAGACCTACTTGGAGGAATGCATATTTGAGGACTGATGGAATGACCAGTCTGTGGGGACTTCATGTCTGGTTTTATTCTGTCCACAGAATACACTTTAATGGTTGTATCCTTAAAAGGAAGTTAAGATCATATATGGAAAACCCACTAACTGAGGTTCTGTAGTTACACCCACCTGTAACTCCCTCCTTGTCAAAGCCCCTCCTCTCCGGCCGTTACATTCTGACAATGTGCCAAGCAACAGGGACACAAACAAGCCGTAACAAGTACAGGCATGTCAGATTAATAGGGATTATCCAAAAGCTTGTATATGGACACTCTGCTTGGCATTTTGGAAACCTCTCACCCTCTCCAACCCCAGGTCTGTAGAGCAAGTCTTCAACTTCTCTGCGTTCTTCTTCATTTCGATGTCATCCTCGTTCCTCGTTCAGTATGTACTGTAGGTACATGTGTACGCACAATGTGGCCAGATGCACGGCTGTGCCTGTCTTAGGTTGTCCCGGTATCAAAGTTGGGATCTTACCCGTCATTGGCTAACCAGCCCTCTTCACTGGCCACATTTTAAGACCCATATAGGGGAGAAGGGAAGGAGGTACCATTAGCCCAATCAGCATGTCGCTCAAGCAGATAGTAAACAGTGTTCCCATTAAGGATCTTTATGGATTCCCTTTCCACAACATCATGTTAATATTACAAGCTCTAATGAAAGCACAGTTCTCTGGAAATACAGATCACAAAGCTGTAGTCAGTATTCTCCTATATATGTGCATATTTGCTTGACAAAACATAGTAGGGCGTTTACATTGTATGGATTTCCTTTCATATATTGTAATCAATGAGAGCATGGAGGTATCTGTATGGAGGCCACAGAGCCATATTGCAGAGAACAGATTGAGGGGAAAGAAGCAAAGAAGTGACACGGTGGAGATCATTTAAAAGAAAAAGGGCGCTGCGACAGACTGTTAGTTGATGTTGCAGCTAGACGGGGGCCGATGTGGACTATACATACAAGTAGAAATGTAATTATTCTTAACCAAGCCATGTGCCTCCTGGTTGACGTTGAACTACACGTCTGAAGATGTTCATAGGTTAATCAGAGCATCTGGCACCTTTAACAGCCTTACATTAACAAGTTGGTGCTGATCCACAAGCCCTTGCTACAAAATTTGTGAAATTCAACTTGTTGAGGAACAGGTCAACATCAACAATTTGCCAGATTGAGTTAATACAGTAGTAGTAGTGGGGGTATTAGTAGTGATCATAATCACTCCTTCCTTATACTTGGAGTTGTGTTACTATTTAGTAGAACCACAGCAAACTCAATTAGCAAATCCATAAATAACACGGTTTCTTTTCAGGACAGGGTTTGATGTTTGCCCCTGAAAGACAGGGAATAGAACACTAGACTTCCCTCTCCCTCCCACCTCACAACACACTGATCATACTTTTTATTACCCTACCACCCATCGGGAGCACAGACTGACCTGATGTATACAGTCTGGTCTTTGAAATAGTCACACAGTGGGTTCCTCTCCAGCCACAGCTCCACAAGCTTAAGACCTTTAATCTTATCCAGCTCCCGCTCTGTCTTTAACTAGAATGGTAGAGACATGAACATTTAATAAAACCCACAGGAAAAAATTAAATCCTGAAAAACTGACAGAAAACTACCATGACCTCAATAGTATGCAGTCGACTTAGTATTGGTCACAATTGGTCAAAAGTAACAAAACACATTGTTCAGTCCCAGTAAAAATCAGTGTGGATTAGCAACACAACCGAACTAGGTGTTCTCACCTCATTATGAGAAAGGTTGAGTATCTTCAGGTTTGGAACCTTGCTAACCAGTTCTGACAGGTATTCCAACCTGAACAACTTGTTGTTGCTAAGATTCAGACAAACGAGCTGCGGAAAAAAAGGGATCCATTACAAGGAGGGCATTTATACTGTATCATTATTCAGCTAGAGGAAAATACCCAATCCATACATCAAAACCCAGCTACAGGAGAATACTTTAATCGCATGGTTTCATTACCGAGCTACAAGTAAATACCCCATTCATATTGTATCATTACTCAGCTACAGGAAATTATCCCATCCATATATCAAAACCCAGTTTCAGGAAAATACTTAAATCATGTTTCATTACCTAGCTACAGGAAAATACCTCATCCATACATCAAAACCCAGCTACAAGAAAATACCATATTCGTATTGTATCATTACTCAGCTACAGGAAAATACCCCCTTAATACCTCTGGAATGTTCTCCTCAATGATCTTGGTAACTGCACGCATGGAGTTCTTTGTGTTCAATGTCACATCAATGTTCTGGGACACCAGGTCTGTCAAATTCAAAAAAAGCATAGGAGGTATTTAGACAGCCCAAATAAATATATGAGAGCCACTGTTAATTACCCTGGGAAAAGGTTGAATATGTTGCTGATATAGTAAGGGGCTAATAGCGACAGGTACAATATAATGTAGAACTGAATACAGTCACAGCAACTACAGAATGAGAGGCTGAAACAGCAAGCTGTGTGAGGACAACGGAAACCTTGCCTGGTATAACAATAATGAAGAGGGGGAAAAAATATAAATATAATCAATAACTATGATGAACAACATAAATGATTCAGCTGCATGTTTGATTACAATTCCACTGTTTGTTTTGTTTTCTAAGTTGGCTTGTTATAACATGGTTAGATATGAGAAGCAGTCAGATGGGCATCGACAAGGAATTTAATTACAGTTCAAATAAACATTAGAACGGGCAAAACTAATGACCTAAGCATGTTTTTCTCAAACCAAAGTCCTCAGAATGCCACCTGTCCATGGAGGAATGCCTGCCGTTCAGTGGCCGTTACCGAATGAGGAAGTTTAATTTGACAGATTCTTTCCTTCAAATAACCTGTTGTACAAGGAACTAACAGTGCCCTCTACTTAGCCGTTCATACAGGCTTTAAACCTAACTTCCACTAATTCGATTGTAGCGTTCAACTGCTTTGACCTACTAGCTATTATTAATCCTTCAAATAAAAGTATGACTCTCAGAAACATGTATAGGTTTTTTGTTTTAGTCTATGAAGCAGCAAAGCTATCTAGGACACATACATGTACTATTCTAAAACATGTTTTTACCTGGGTCTATCCGGATGTTGTTCAAGTCAAGAGCTTGTTGAGAGCCATCAAAACGTTTAGCCATGCATTGCTGACGAGAAAGAAAGTAAATACACATAAAGCTTCCACCCGTCTTTACGGTACGTAAAGAGAACATTGGCTAAATTACTGAAATGTGAACAATTTAAAAACAGTTAATACAGACAACATTAAGGGCGTTATTTGGCAATAACTTCTTCACATGGAGATGTTGGGGCTCAACTTTCTTTAATGACATTTGTATAAACATTAAACATTTTTGTCAGGCTACCTTATCCAAAGTTTGTTTGACTGATCTGATAACAACATTTTAAAACTGAGACAGGAGCTGGGCCATACTGCCAAATTTTTGGCTACATTTGTCTATATTTTCAATATTGAAATTAAGTTAAAAATATTCTTTTTTTCAATGTTGAAAAACAACAATACGGTCCCCAAAACACCAGAATGTTCTTATTTCATTCGAAGTTGCCTTCTTGTCCTACCTTCAGATGTTCCAGATCAGCTGGTTTTAGTTCTGACTGAAGAAATGAGGGTGGGGGACAGGGATTCATCAGTACGGTCACCTGGAAAACATGCCAGAGGAGTTTTACTAATGTATATCCTCTGGTGGAAATGGTTACATCCTTGAAGTTTTAAGAATTAACCACATGCTAATTTATTTACCATAGTCAATGATTTACACATGCCCAGCATTTACGCTTAGACAAAAACTTCTAATTCTAACTTATAATGTTTTCACAACTGGTAACACTGTTCATTTTTTCAGGTGGGTTTTGCACTGTAAATTTAGCAAAGGGAAAAGTATGTATTTTACACATTGACATGTGAAAACGCTTATTTGGCCTCAGCATCCAGTCTCTGACCTAGGTCACCAAAGTTCACTTACAAGCTCATGCAATATAATTTTCTTACTGTCTCTACACACCATTGTCTTGAATACTTCTTAATGACAGATTTCACTAAACGTTCAAACCGTGTTAACAACCATGTTTACAACGGACAGTTCTTAGGCCAATTGTCTACATGATCTACCACTCTATTCTAAAAGACAAAAGTGTTTGGCTACCATTTACATTATGATCTCTTTGCCGTTATCCATTGTTCAAAAACACAAGATGAGCTTCCTCGTGCCCTTTTTTATTCATCCCACTAATTTCGCTTGTTAGTGGTTAAACCTCGAGAACTGTGTTGAGGAACACATCACCACACTCCAGGACTGCTTCAAGATCAGTCTGAGGATGTTTTGTGTTGCAGCTGATGGAAACATTTATGAATACACAGACTCTATCTAAGCATATATCTAAGTGCATCGATGATGTTGTCCCCAGGGTCAATGCCAGGACTTTCCCCAACCAAAAAGCCTGGGTTAATGGTAATGTCCGTGCTAAACTCAAAGCATGGTCCTCTGCTTATAGCTTTGGGGATCAGGAGGCTTTGATGAGGTCCAAATATGACCAACAGAAGGCCATCAGAGATGGAAAAAGAGACTACAAGGATACTACAAACTAGCACATCCCGGACTGCAGATGCATGTGGTGAGAACTGCAACACAGCTGACCGCAAAGCTCTCCAGAGGATGGTAAAATCTGTGGAGCATATCATCGACTGCCATCTCCCTTCCATGCAAGGCATCTACCACACACGATGCATTAGGAAAGCATGGAACATGTTAAAAGACTACAGACACCAGGCTACAATCTGTTCACACAGCTGTGTCTGTTAGATGTTACCGGAGCATCAGGTCACCCACTTCCAGACTCGCAAACAGTTTTTACCCCCAGAAAGTAAGGTTCCTCAACCAGCAACAATTATCAATTGATTACATTAACACTTCACATGCTTTGGTCACTTTCTATGCACATTACCACATTTTAATGTACTTATATTTATAACATTTAAAATAATATTCATACTGTTCATATTCCCATTTCTTCATTATTTGAAATTGCTTGTAGACACATAAGTATGCTTTGTATTTTCTGTTATTATTTTTGCTTTATTTATTTCTCAATTACAACATAGATTTCGAATGCCATGTCTTCAGAATATAATTGTTCAGAATGAAGCATGTTATTTTGTGCACTTGCCCCAAAAAAGGTATGACTTTAAATAGGGTTTTGCAAAAAAGTCTGAATGATAAAGAGGTGTGAAAACAAGGTTAAGATAAATGGTCTTCTTTCTGGAATTTATCAAAATGTTTTTGGGCTATTTTGTATTTTTGTAAAGAACTAGTTTTTGGATGTCAGCGATTGCAAAACACCGTCAGAAAACCGTCACAGAGGTCTACATTGCAAAATAAATGAGTGTTGAAAGTACCTTGTAACCGTCTTTGTCTGTGATCTTTCGTGATACTCTACTTAAGGCACTGGCTGTGGTGGAATCGTCAACATAGAACTGTACTCGGTTGCCCTCTGTGTGAAACTGAAAAACAGAGAAACTGAAATAAATCTATGTTCTGGTTAATTTAAGATAAAGTAGTTTAAGAGTATCTATCCTAAAAATACATTAGGCAATGGTTTCTTACATGTACTGGGGTAAAAGGAACAGAACAGATTTTCTGCAGTCCTGTTATCAGCCAGTCTTTGTCGTATTTCTTTCCATGGGGAATCTGTATAAAAAGGAAGCTGGTTAATTAAAATCCAACCAGAGACAAATTAGTAGATCAGTAACGAAGCTTAAAATATTTAGAATATGGACTTACAGACATCTTGAACCAGGTGTGGTGGTCCCCTCCATCCCCTCTGTTATTACCACGACCTCTGTTGCCTCCTCTGCGACCCCGCTCAAAGCGGTCGTCCCCACGGCGATTCTGTCTTCCATATGGGTTGCTAGTAGGACAAAAGCCATGAGAGAGTTAACTGATTAAGATGAAAGCTATAGAAAATATTCTGTTAAATAGTATGCATGACACACTCACAATCTGTGTTGAGAGGACCCATCTTGGGAGGTGCTGTCTGTCATTGCCACGTCTCCATCCTCATCATCAAACCTGGCTCTGGGTCCTGGGCCTCCACTGCCTCTTTGGCCACCGCGATGTCTTGGCCTTGGCCCTCCTGGTCCCGGTTCACTATACATAGGGGCCCTGAAAGGCCCTCTGCCTTTACGGTTGCGAAACTTCTGTCCTCCAACTCTGTCATCGTGTTCTAATAGAGAACAGTAAGTTTAACAGAACATGAACTTCAACGAAGTTGCACAAATTAGTGGGCCCAGGCCTCGATTTCCATAAACACCTTAAAACTAAGTTAACATTTACACCCACATAGGATCCTACGATTTTACCTATAAACTTTGCTTTAACATGCTTTTGGGAAGCCGGGTCCTGATCTTTTCTGTCATTTTATATTTGCCAGCATGCCTGTTTGTTAGAAGGGCTAGCTAACGCTTTCTCTGTAGTATTACGCCAACACGTGACACTTACAGACCTTCCGTTTAGCCACATTCTGATATTGTTATTACTTAGTAACTGTTGGTTAGCAACATAACGTAATCTAGTTGGCTTAAAGATAGGACGTGACAGAGTTGACTATCCAGCCAAATATGATGGAAAACAGTATCAACACGAGCGCTAGTGTTTCGTAGAATAAAAAACGTGCTAGCTAATGTTAGCTTGCTAACTTCGCAGCCTAACTACAAACGAGTAGGTTAATTCGAGTTCGTTTAACTTGTTTATGTAGCTAGCTAGCTTCAGTAACGAATATAATGTATAATAGTAACGTCAAACGCTCATTAAGAACACATTTCTTAAGAAAGTATATCAACCCAGCAAGAAAGAACAATGTTGTTTACAGGTTTGTTACCGTTGTAGTAACGAGAATCTTCAGATGTTGACATAATCAGGTTCCGAACACACAATTAACACGAATTTGTATCTCCAGTAGTAGTGTATTTTTATGGTTCTATATTTTGCATTTGCAAGCAAATTCGAGTTTATCATCCGTAGCTAGCAAGATCATTCGCTTTGTTCGTTGCATGCACAACGCATGTGAAACTTGCCACACTCTAACATTCGCTTTCAAAGTAAAAGTGTTTCTAATGAATATTGGAATACTACATTTTACCTAGATAATGAAAAACAATATTATTGTGTTGTTATAAAACTTCAACAAAATGGAATAATAATAAACGTATTAAATATACAGCTGTGGCAAAACTGGCTGAAAAATCACCTATGAGGCCTATTTGTGTGTTGACATTCATATTGCACTGCCCTGCTTTACCTACGGATTGCTGATCCATTAAATAGAATATTGTTGTTTATTGTTCCAAATAGTATTTTATGCTCATATTGTGCTGGCTTTGGACTAAGAAATGACTTGTAAAGAAAAAAGTATTTATCAATTATATGTACATATGTATGACAGCATATACAAGCACAGGCCCTAAATCCATTTAAAACGCATGTGCAAAGACTTAAGAAAATTCTTAGGCAATGCACATTTCGGGTGATATAAACCAATGGCAACAAATATTCTTCAGGAATCTTTGATTTGCATAGTGCATTTTTTTATATCTCGTTTTATTCCATTCTTTTTTGCAGAAGAGTTTGAGTGAAATGTCTGAATGGGTGAATTTCTGAGGGGATTTCCTTTACATTGCAATGTTTAGTTCAGTCTACAGATTTTCCAATAGAACTAAGATCCATGCTCTGACTGTTGTATTCTCGCTGAAGAATAGTACCTCCATCGTATGCTGCTACCACCTTGCTAGACAGTAGATGAGTTGTGTTGGGTTGGCACCAAATATAACTTCTGTAAAAAAGGGCAAACATATCTACCTTGGTGTCATTAGACAATAACATGTTTTCCCTCGTGGTTTTTCACGATTTAATGTGTCTTCTTGATAAATCTATACAGGCTTGGTTGTTCATTTTGGTGAGAAATGGTTTTCATCCTGCCACTATATCCCCTCACTCAGATTTGTGGAGAAAGCTCAAAATGGTTGTAATACACAGAGTGACAATTCTTTTATATCACTGCCTGATCTGTACTGTTCAACATCAAAATCCACTAGATGTATTTTTAGCTCAGCTCCATGTAGACCATGGCTATCTCTATACCACCAAGAAACCTTCAAGCATGTCCTACAGGAACAGCTGATTTTATTTAGGACATCCTTAAGTTAATCTAGGTTGTTAACAGATATACCAGTCCAACAGAGCATTCAAAAAAATAATCACATTCTAATAATTGTATTTGGAACATGCATAAGGGCAGGGTAAGAGTGCATTAAAGTATACTATGTAATGAGTTTTTTTTAACTAGTTGCTAGTACTTTCTTTAAAGAGGGACAATGAAAGCAGATATTTATAAAAGAAAATAAATAATTATAAAAGAGAATTGTATATATTTCCATCTTTTAGTAGAAAATCCAGCTCTTAATATACTCCTAACCACCAAACTGCAATTTTATATTTGTGACGTAGAGGCAACAAAAGGATACTTGACTGAATCCCTGATCAGGCAAGGTGTCCAATTTGTTATTCTGTCACTGAACAAGGCAGTTAAACAGGGAACAAAAAGTAATATATAAAGGGGCTGACAGAGATTTGAATGAAAACGCCCTGTATTTTATTCTCAGACTCCCAGATCTGCTGTGGAGTTTAAATGTTTCATGCAAAACAAAATAATAAAAACAAGCTGAATATTTTGCAAAACTCCTTTACATTTTACTGGTTACATATCCAGAGGTGTCTGAAAATTAACCTAGTGACAAAGCCTCCTCATTGGCATCGAATTTAGTTTACACTCAAGTACCCGCCGAACATGCAGTAAACCAGTGACATCAGAAAAATTACAATAAGATGGTGAATATATGCATGCTATGGTCCAAGCTGTTTTTCTTTTTTCACCAAAATATTTCTGCTACAGAAATGGATTGTAGTAACCAAGTATTTTACCCAATTCCAAAATAAGTATTTGTGAACAATTCATCCTGCCTACAAGTCCTTAACGTCCCATTTCAATAGATGTTTTTGTTAATTTTAGTCAACACGTTATGTTATTCTGTGGAATTCATATAACTATGTAAGAAAATGTTTAAGCATTATTTAGTACAAACATCGATCGTTTTACATTTGCTGAAATTCAATGAATTACTTTTAATTTGAAATCTAACCGCAAGTCCTCTTTTGTGTTTAATCCTTATTGTGGCCACATTTCTATAAATTCGTGCAAATTGTTCCAAAGCCAAAAACTTGGAAAGAGGAACCGCCCATATATCGCCATTGGTCACGTAACCTCTCCATTTACCATAGACGTTTCCAAAAAAGATGGTTATGGACGTTTGCAATGATCAATCAGTCCAAAAAGTTAGCAAGTAAACGATCGCCTTAAAAGCTCTCTAATCACTATTGCAAAATTTGGATATTTTGGGAAAAGGTAAAGGGTACAAGACTGTCTACATTACGTAGCGTGTGGGAAAACTAACTACTAATCCCATCAAACATTGCGTTCTGTAGTGTCCAATCACAAACTAAATACAAGTCACCTGGCCTATCTACACATAGATGTGGCGCACAAACATCGACGTCGGAAATTATTTACAAGAACATTGATTATTTTTTACTGTCACAGTTAAAAAATATATTGTTTACATTGTTATACTCATAACAAAGATTCTCATATGTTTTTTAATGATATAAACATAAATTACAAACCAAATAGGGAGAAGAGACAAATAAACACGATTCAAACATGAGCACGATAGTATAATATCATTAGTTGTTATGCTATCACCAGTCAACTAAACTTAGACAGGTTTTTTGTTTTTGCAAGTGCAAACGGGAATGATTTAAAGTGGATTGGAGTATTCTATCTTAAAAACAGTATTAGATTTCAGATATAGGACAATTTCTTAAGAATGAATTTGGTGTGGCAAGTAAATATTTGCATTAAAACCTCATTCATTAATTTACGTGAAAATGTACATCTACAATAAATATCTTTCTTGAATATATTTATGAAGGTGTTGCAAGGATAATGTTTGTGTAAGATTTTCATATTAACCTGCTTTGTTTGATTTAAGAAACATTTTCTGACCTGACAATATATTCGTTAAAATATAACAAATACATTTTCTGTTACTAAGGTTTCTGACAATTATGAAAGCGGGGCCTTCATAAGATATAGTAGCTTCTTCGAAATACTTCTAACAACCCTATCATATTATTTTTTGCTTTTTTGTTGTCCGATATTTGTACTACAATTTATCTACCGGCTGCTTTTAAATCGTTATCCTCAAAACCACCGGAAACTAGTTGAATTGGCTACCACTTTGGTTAGCTCTGAATATAATTAATAACAAGCTAAGGCTTGTGGTTATTGTAGTTTTGGGGCTCTTAGAAAAACGGAACATAAACATGTCTTAAAATGTACATACAAAAGGCTTTTAACACTGATTTTTGCTTTATTCAAGAATCACATTCTAATGATGAATATTTGTGGAAGTTCCAATGGGAATTGTTTGGTTCTCATGGTTCATGAAAAACTGATTTAATAGCAAAATTATTTGATAAATTATAAGTGACCATCTCTTTGTATCAGGTTACATATGTAGTGAAAAAAACTCCTAGACCAAAGAATTTACGTTGAGTAGCAAGAAGGGATCCCTAAAATCTGAAATTGACTTCTGGCTTTTTTGGGGGAAATCTTTTCAGGATTTAACAAAAGTAGAGATCCTGCCTACTCCTCTAACATACCATAAATATTTTCTTTTCTGGCAGTTATCATCAAAAAGTTAATATTTCTTACTGGAAATTGGACAATTCATTGCTCGAAAATGACCTTTTAGTTAATGAAACTTGAAAAGAAAGAGAAAAAGCCATTACTGAGAAGGCATTTGAGCGGTATTAGGAGCAGTAGCTATATCTTTAATCTAGAGATAAGAAACATGACATGTAATTGTCTAAATAAATAAATAAAAACATTATCCAAGACAGTAAGAAATAGTCCGATTATTGTGACATTTTCTAGGAATATGATTCCCAGTAATGAATTACTCTGACCTTGTCCAAACATATCTTCTTTTATTTTTTACTTTTACAAGGCTTTTGATAAAATGGAGCAGGGGTGTCAAACCGGTTCCCTTAATAAGAATAACAATTCTCTAATTAAGCTGCATCCCAAACAACAACCCAAAAGGTTCGACATTAACAGAGGTATACATCCAGGATACCCAATTTCCCCTTACTTCTCTTAGCAATGCAACTTCTATCTAATCACATAACAAATTTTGACATAAAAGGTATACAAATAAAAGAGAGCCGATGACATTGTACATTTCTTGAAGAATAGGGATCGATTTCCCAAAGTTTTTGACATAATGAAAGACTTTTCAAGGGCTTCTGGTTTTTACCTGAATGTTAATAACTGCAAATTACTACCTATAGTTTAAAATTCATATCTTCAGATTTGTAATATTCCTTAAAAAACTGAGGTGAAAAATGTTGGATTTGTTTTCAAAAAGGATCAAGGATTTAATCATGGTACCTAACAGCTGTCAGGGTACCGTTGACTATGACATGGAGGTCTGTGCAATTCTCCAAAGATATGCCTACAAAGACCATCACTGACCCATCGCCAAACTCGTCATGCTGGATGATGTTGCAGGCAGCATGCTATTCCCCACGGCGTCTCCAGACTCTTTCATGTTGGGCCCTTATGGAGGCTGTTTCTGACAATTTGGGCCCACTGGAGGTTCTGTTTCTACTTGCACAAAGGAGCAGATACAAGTCCTGCTTCTGGGGTGATGCGCTTCTATGGCACTGTCCAGCTCTCCTCGTATCTCCTCCATGCTCTTGAGACTGTACTGGGAGACAGAGCAAACCCTCTAGAGATGGCATGTATGAATGTGCCATTCTGGAGGAGCTTGACTGCCTGCGCAACCTGAATGGGCTGCATGTACCCTCAATAGTGACAAGGACACTAACAAAAAGCAAAAATAGGGAAGAATCATTTAGGAAGGATAAGGAGAGAGCAATTGTCTGTGGCCTCCACCTGTAAATCCTTTTTTGGGGATGTCTTGCTGTTGCATCTACAGTGCACCTGTTGTCACTTTCATTTGCACCAAAACAGATTACATTGATTTACAATCGCGGATGATTCCTAACAGGTTGATATACTTGAAGTTTCATTGACTTGGTGTTATACTGTGATGATTATGTGTTCCCTTTTTTGTTCCTTAATTTTTGGAGCAGTGTATTAGCTCCATTGTAATTATGATTGAAATCTAATTGTATTTAATATGATCTGCAAAATCCAACATTACTTGGCATTGTACCCATACATATATGATTGTAGCATACAAATTTCTGGTTAGCACATTAAACGGTGTCCTGCCTTCAGAGGATGACATATGGGTGGCATATGATTGCATTTTAATTTTCATATTGACTGAAATAATGCAAGCAAAATTGTAGAAATGCAATGTGGGATTTCATTAACATTTGAATTAAGTGAGATCCCTCTTTTCCTTCATTCAAAATGATACAATATCTGTAAAAAAGTTGTACTGAATCTTCTACTTTAAATTAACCATTAAAAAAGTAAAGGTGCAGTCTTATGTATTTTTACATATCTCCCATTTGGGCTGGATGTATTACATGTAGTTAATGCACAATATCCAGCCTACCTCAGTCAGCCATGAATTTAAAAGATTGAAAACTAGTGGTTTTAAGGCCCTATTTTTTGGGCTTGACAATGCCAATTTTAAAACCAATTATATTAAACTATATGAAATGTCATGCAAATCAATATTTATTTAGCTAGTTAGTTATGTTTTCAGAAGACAATAATGATGTCATTAACACATTCTTGTTTACACTGGTGGTGTGCTAATCACATGGAATATATTGTAATTCCAGGATGTGAAATAGACTATGTACAAATTAACTGCTACATTACTCGAGAATAACCATACATGTGTTGTACATCATCATCATTGTAACTGAAAGATTTAATGTATTTAAATGTTATTCACAGCATTAACTTGGGGTTTTAAAGCTTGATTAACACATTGCAGTCATTGGTTGACAGTCATTGTATGTATGCAACATTTTTGCCGTGAAGAAAAACCTTATGTACAGGCACTGTAATAAGAAAAAAAAGGTTGATATCAAACGGAATGTTGTAAACGACTAAAGCATTTATAGTTTTAGTCAAATATGTTCCTGTAATACATTTGTATAATTTTACAGAAATAAATACTGACCAGTCATTTACTGATAAAAATCAGATTATCTGTCAAATAACTCAAATATGAATATTTATTCATACTCCGATCAAAACCAATTCCATATTATTGCCCTCATTCCTGTTTGAATGGAAATCCCCAATACGTTTTGAACATTTAAAAGACCAAACCTTATTTATAACACATTCTCCTCCATTGTTCCTTGTAACATTCAGTTATCATAAACAGAAGAAAGAAATACATTTAAAAACAATGCAACATGTAACATTTAGAAACACTCTGGATGTGTGGAAGTGTTTTAATAAATATTTAAGTGCTGTCCTATGGGAATACAATGTCATTCTTCTTGTAAATGTTTTGACCCAAATAACTAACATTCAATTGATTTCAATATGTTGTGGTTCCTGTAACAGATCTAAATAGAATACAAAGCTGAAGGAAGATCATAAAACATACTACATCTACTGCAAAGGAGTAAACATGATGCATACGAAATGGATAAACATTGCAAGTGTACCAGTGTAATCTACAGTCAATATTTAGCATCTCAGTGTGCTCAGATTCCTACAGTAAGCATAGGCTTCAATCCCAGGCACTAAACATCAGCTATGCTGGAATACTTCATTAAAATACTATTTATCAATAATATTTATAAAAAGGCTTAACAACTCCACCTAGGCTCGAATGGTGCATGCTAGGGAATTAAGAAAGTACTTAGCAAAAGTCAGGATTTGGCTAAATACAAATCTAATAGCATAGCTATCCTTCCACCTTCTTTTCCTTAAAGACTGACAGAACACGACCCTGCAATAAAAAGCGAGGTAAAGCTGAGGTAAAGATAGGTGAGGTACACTTGACAAATTAATAAAATACAAAGTAAAATGGTAGGAAACTTTAACATGTGCCTGGATCATGTTAAAGCAGGAGTGTGCAATTCATCACCCCAGCAGGAGTGTGCATTTCTGGAATACAGTCTGTCAATCATCCTGCTTTACTGTATAAATCCCATTCTCTCTTTGCGTGCACATTGAGGGACCAGTCAGCATGTTAATGTACCAGCTATCATCCATGGTTCAGAGACTCCTACAGTGTCCCTGTCTCTGACGCAGTGTAAATTCCCCTGGCTGAGACACCTGGGATACCTCCAACAGGGCCGCTCCTGGACCTCTATCTTGCAGATCAGCAGGCTCCTCACTCACATTGGTCACACTCATGTGACCACCCTTCAAGAGCACTGGTGGCTCATCGGACCTCGACTCTAGAGTTTATGCAAGAAGGCAGAAGGAGAGAGGTTAAGATACATTAGGCCAAATGAGGCTCTATCATCAACTTTTTAGCCCATAAATAACTGTCACAAAGCACTGAAAAAAATCTATATAAAATGGATGATCCACAGTTTTCTGTATTTTGGACTTGTCCATAATATTTGTCCATATATAGATGGTCAGATTATACATGCTAAGCATTGGTCTATTGTCTAATTTTACATATATCTGCAAATGTTTCACACTGACTTTGGTCCAATATTGTTTTGAGTTCTAATAACATATAAAGGGAGTCTGAGAGGAAAAATAAAATGTACATATTTTTATGCTGTGCTATGTTTTTGAAAATGCAATCATAACTCAATAAATTCAACCCAGTGAACAGGCTTATTGGTGTTGCTAGAATACCTTAGTGAACAATCAGACTTGATTTTAGCCAACCATGCCCAATATAAATCTGACCTGACTTTCCCCTTTGCCATCAGATTGAAGTTGTCAGAACATAGTTCCCAAGCATTTCAAACAATCTTGCAAACATTCTTGCCTGAGCTAAGGTCAGTGTTGACACCACTATCAAAAAGACACAGGGCTAAAATGGAATTTGTGGCAGAGTAAAAAGAGGAAACCGTTGTTTAGGCAAACAAACGCTTATCTCAGGTTTCCAAACCACACCTGGATGATCCGCTAATGCTTTGGAACAACCCTCTGTGGACAAATCTAAGTGCAACTTAATTTATAATGATAACCAAACAATGCATTCCACATTGAGAACCTTATACCAACGGTCAATCATGGTGGTGGCAGCGTCAAGATTTGGAGATGGTTTGCTGCATCTGAACCAAGATAACCTGCCATCACTGAAGAAACCATTAATTCTACTTCGTATCAGAGAAGCATACAGGAAAATGTGTCAAACTGCAAGGCATTGATCCAAAAACCAAAAGCAAAAGTTCTGCCTTAGAAGACCTCTGTCAACCGAGTCAACCATAGTTAGAAAAATATAAAAAATTCAATGCGTCAGCAATTTCGGTCTCTCACCTGTTTCAGATTCTGGTAAACCAGGGGCCTCCTTCAGAGAACCAATAACATCTGGGGTTTCCAGCTCTCCTACAACAATAACCCAACAGCAGTTACAGCTCTAGTACAGACTGGGCAACAACACAATGTAAAAAGCAACTACACATAGCATAAAACAGTAAATTAACCTATACAGCATGAATATCGGGTTTCTCAAAAATAATCCAAAACACGGAACCTAGGAAGCAAACGCATTGTAAAACATGTTAGTAAATCAAAATCAGTTAATTTAATATACTGCTGCGTGTCTTGTATACACATTCTATCCCCCTTACCTTTCTTTATTCGAGATTCTTCTTTATTGGGTTCTTCCAACTGCTCAGCCTGACTGTCATTGTCTTTCTGAGGTATTTTAGCTAAAACACAGTCAGATGAACCATGTTACGTTTGTGTCACACATGGCATGTAATGAGTGCTGTATATGAGAACCCACTTTGTGTGAAGGACATGCGCTTCCGAGCCTCGTCTCTTCTCCTCTGCAGGCGGGTTGTGTCTCCCATCATAACCTGTGAAATTTTAAAAATGTATACAATTTGAAGGTTTATTTTATTGTAATATGTCTACATATGCTGTATACAGTGGAGAAATTATATTTATTTGATCCCCTGCTGATTTTGTACGTTTGCCCACTGACAAAGTAATGATCAGTCTATAATTTTAATGGTAGGTTTATTTGAAAAGTGAAAGACAGAATAACAACAAAAAAATCCAGAAAAACACATTTCAAATAAGTTATACATTTATTTGCATTTTACTCGCATGATAAGTATTTGATCCCCTATCAATCAGCAAGATGTCTGGTTCCCAGGTGTCTTTTATACAGGTAACAATCTGAGATTAGGAGCACTCTCCTAAGGGAGTGCTCCTCATCCTAACTTGTTACCTGTATAAAACACACCTGTCCGCCGAAGCAATCAGTCAATAAGAATCCAAACTCTCCACCATGGCCAAGACCTAAGAGCTGTCCAAGGATGTCAGGGACAAGATTGTAGACCGACACAAGGCTAGAATGGGCTACAAGACCATCGCCAAGCAGCTTGGTGAGAAGTTTACTACAGTTGGTGCAATTGTTCACAAATGTTCAAAACACAAAATAACTGTCAGTCTCCCTCGGTCTGGGGCTCCATGCAAGATCTCACCTCGTGGAGTTGCAATGATCATGAGAATAAATCAGCCCAAAACTACACAAGAGGACCTTGTCAATGATCTAAAGGTAGCTGGGACCATAGTCACCAAGAAAACAATTGGTAACACGCTACGCCGTGAAGGACTGAAATCCTGCAGCACCTGCAAGGTCCCCCTGCTCAAGAAAGCACATGTACAGACCCGTCTGAAGTTTGCCAATGAACATCTGAATGATTCAGAAGAAAACTGGGTGAAAGTGTTGTGGTCAGATGAGACCAAAATCGAGCTCTTTGGCATCAACTCAACTTGCCGTGTTTGGAGGAGGAGGAATGCTGCCTATGACCCCAAGAACACAATCAAACATGGAGGTGGAAACATTATGCTTTGGGGTGTTTTTCTGCTAAGGGGACAAGACAAAATCCCTCCTGAGATGTGTTCAAACCTGGTGGCCAACTACAAGAAACGTCTGACCTCTGTGATTGCCAACAAGGGTTTTGTACTAAGTCATGTTTGCAAAGTGGTCAAATACTTATTTCACTGAGTAAAATGCAAATCAATTTATAATTAATTTGAAATGTGTTCTTCTGGAATTTTTGTTATTCTATCTCTCACTGTTCCAATAGACCTACCATACACACCTACCAAAATTATAGACTGATAATTTCTTTGTCAGTGGGAAAACGTACAAAATCAGCAGGGATTCTAATGTTGTTTTCCTCCACTGTAGGTGGGGAACCTCCTATCACGAGGAGAAAACGAGACAGCATCTTACCCTTACTCTGAACTGTTCAGGAGGCCAAAGTCCCCCCCATATGAACTGTAGGTATCCAAAAAGGACAATGACACTGAGGAAGGCAAAGTTGCTAGCCACACCTATCACAGCAGACGTCACTGGGAAGTTGTACAGGACATATCTATAGGAGGAGGTGGATAGATGATAAGAAAAGTGCGAGAATTGGGGATAAAATAGGAGGACGCAGAGGATGGATAAAGAACAGAAAAAGGAGGAGGGATGTAAAATAGAAGTGGAGAGTTGATTAATTGGATGATAACAAAAGTAGATACAATAGTACAATAATTGATTTGTTTTATTGGCCTCACTCAAATAATCTGAATTTGACACAGAAAGAACTGATAGGATTTCAAGAATGTCTATACCTGATGCCAGTGAAAAAAGCATGGATCCTGAGCTGGGCTGAGTAGATCTGCACCCGCCGAGACTGGATCTCAATGACAGCACCAACAGTGGGTAGATACTATAGTCAGGGATACATTTATAGTAATAATTTGCATTGTATAGCCTAATATTATTAGTCTTAAAGCACCGAGGAAAAGTATTTTTTTAATATCATATTTATTTTAAAGGCTTCGTAATAAATGAGGTATGTCCAAATACTGTTTAATTGAAACCACATGAACATCAAACATTGCTTAAAGGGGAGTATGCTAGGTCAGAGGAAATGGTTGTAAGAAACAAAATGAAATTATGGGGATAACTGCAAATTATAATCACAAGATCATAATCTTGAACAAGAACAATGTGCTAGCTCTGTGAGAGGAACATTTATTTGATATGCACAAGCAACCAAGAACAGGACTTACAGAATTGGCCCTGTAGTCCGAGAAGAGCTCAACCTCAACAAGCTGCTTCTGCTCTGTCATCCCAGTCAGCAGGAGAGGGGAGAACAATAGAGTATTCAGGGTCTGCAAGAGACCAGAGCGGTAGTGCAGCATAGCCTAGTGGAGAAATCAGTCCGTCAGAGGGCCACACAATAACAAAATAACTCCCATCTCCCAGTTCCATTCTAACATTGTTAAGTGTAAGAAGAAACTTCATTTTGGGGGACAGGGATGGACAATTAATGTAAAACCAAGAACCAGCTAAAATTGAAACAAGTTGGAATGGCTCCAAAGAGCCAATGGCGGGGTGTGGCAGTATAACAAACAGAATCAACAAAGCACTTTAGCACTCACAGAGCGTGCAACCGTTGCAACTGTCTGGCCGTTCTTGGTATAGCAATTCATCTTAATCATAAACATTCCAAGCTGTTCGTTGACTGGCGACTCAGGCATTTCCAGCTCTAATGAGATTCGGTATGGCTGACCATAGATCATAACCTAGAGAAGACATGGACGATAGAACACTGTAGGAAAGACATTGAGAGTACCAAACTACAACAACGACTTCATAGCATACAGTAACTCTATTATCTGACATGTGATACCTAAGGGTGGTTAGAATCAAAAAAGAGTACCTGGTCTTTGCCATTCTTTAGCAGTGAGATGTTAGCCACAGGGAAGGAGCAGAGTATTGACTCTGACACTTCACAGTCGGAACTAGAACAGTGGTTAGAGGTATATGGTGTGACATGTTGTAATGCTAACATAATAGCACAATAAATCAGATGAAACAGCAGAAACAATTTTACAGGATGTTTTCACTAAATACTTCTGCAAAAGCTTCAAAAAGCCCAAACTTCCCATGATGCTTTTCAGTACCTGTAGTGATAGTGTACCGGTGTAGAGAAGCTGACGGTGGGCATGTAGGAGTAGTAGAAGCTGCCATAGAGGAAGATGGCCACCCAAACCAGCAGCACTAGTACGCAGAAAAGGATTGCAGCCTGCAGTAGAGTCCGACGGGCTCGGAGGAGAGTTACCCCCAACACATCCTGCAGCCACAGGAAAACCGGTCCTGATACACCACCCATGGCGACCGACCCAGCACGGACTCCTCTAGACTCCTTTCTCTAGTCTAATGTTCACGTAGATCTCACTGCCTTTTATTCTCCTGTCTTCTGCCTAAAACTACTTGCTCCCCGCCCCGTCTCTCTATCCGTGTGCTTACTTGAATTTTTTCTTTTTTCTTTTCAGGGTAATGGCTCCCTGTTAATTGGAGGACGCCCACTTAACATTTCCAACATTATCCAGCTAATACTAACCCCTCTACATAATGATATCTTGTTTTCGTCACATTCCTTCACAAGGCATTCATTACATAACCAATAAACTTTTTGTTTTCTATGATTTTTGACTCATTTGGCATTTCTGTGGTGAGCTGTAAAATAGAAGAGAATGTATTGAGACTTTAATGCAGATGGATATGGAATACAAAGGAATCATTGAAATAAACATTCCTCACAAGATCAAAACCATTCTGCCTTCTAGGAAGAATTCTAGCCCTTCCAAAAAGTTTCCTCTTTACTGCACGTGAGAGGACAATTAGACATACACACATAGGACAGAGATGGAACTGTACAAGCGTCAAGGACCATTGATTAATTCTATGAATCCAACTCCAAAACAATTTGGGGCCAAAACCAATATAACTCATCTGCAGCTGGAACATTATAGTGGGGATAATACAATACAAAATTTGAATGAATGATATGGCGAACTATCTATTTAGATCAAACATTAATTTTAAATGATCTAAGATTCAGTTGACATATTTCGACCTTAATAGCACAGCATCTGAAAAGGCAACAACAAAACGTTAGCTAGCCTACATGCTAACAACCGGCTAACTAATAATAACATTTCAAGTGTTTGGTAAGAATGCAACAGCCTTATACTCACATGTTCGTATTTAGTAAAGCCCTATACATCAAAAACTGTCACAATTAAAAGTTAAATACCAAACAATATACATGAATACGAATGTACATGCGTGCTATCTAGCAAGCTACTGTACTTACTGACATGTCAAATCTACAGCAAAACTGCAACAACGATACGGACAAGAGGACAAACTTCAATGGCCTACCAATGCGTACTTCAGCTAATGGTCCTACAAGGTTGACGTTGAGATCTTCATACCTTCTGTTATTTAACCCAGTGAGGGTTTTGTGTTGTGATAACTGGTGTGTACATTGTTTTACTAAAAATATTTGATTGCAGTATAGATTATTCCATTATAATTATGTAAAAAGCAACAATAAATAATATAAAAAAGTAAGTTAACCTATACAGCGAGAATATCAATAAGGTTTCTTAAAATAATGTATTAGGTCCGTTTTCCGGATTCTATTCTTCTGGAGAGGTAGAAGAGGGCTTGAACTGTAATATGAGACTGTGATGGGGGAGGGGGAAATGGTGGAGACAAGAGGGGGCAAGTGATGGGCAGCATTGGTTGGGGGGACTACAAAGATTTTTGCCAAGGTGGGTAAGACCATTGAGGGCAGGATGATGACAGAATGTTAAAGCCAGAGAGCCCAAGACTGCAGCAGTTCCCATGGCAACAGAGGAGAGAAGGAGGGAGTTAACTGTTGTAAAAAACAAACATAATATTAAGTGTAAAAGTGAATATCAATGAAAGTGAATGTTGTATTTGGCCTGGGCACAAGACATAAAAGAGCATGTTCATCTTTTCTTATTTTAATGTTTTCTTCTGAGATTCCGTATATGCCGCATTTCCCCCTATTTTTCTAAAGAGATAGTATGACCCAGCTCGCAGAATAAAATCGATACCAATGGAGCCCTCCCTCCTCTCTTGCTTGGGAAGGATCCATTCACTGCATAGGGGGTTCTTATCCATGTACCAGGAGTCAGATGTTCATTGTAGCAGAATTGCAGTGCATTGGACTGTACAGAACAGTGTAGCACACTGCCTTTGAGGGGTGGGGTTCAGCTACACTAAAATCACTAACACAGACAGATAGAGGGTGAAAGAGCGAGGGAGAGAGCCAAGAGGAGGGAGAGAAAGCGCCTGAAGAGGAAGACAACAAGGGTAAGGAGAGGATGAGGTGAAGGAAAGAAGAGGAGGGAGAGGCCCAGAATGGTAGAAACAGACTGTAGATGGACTGGTCTTTACACCGCTCTCTCTCCCCCTCTTTCTCGCTATTTCTGCATTTCTCCTCACACTTCTAGTCTGTTGATTATTCATTTGTCTGTGGATCCTTCTCTGCTACTGTCACTTTAGTTTGATATTTATTAATCAGGCAGTGGTTTTCTCATATCTATGGAATGTTTGATGGGATTTGAGGATTTTCACACACATCCATATTATTTGTGTGTGCTATAGTGTGTCTGACAATTTAGCCCTTTTTTCTTTTTCATTTTAGCTTTAGCATTTAAATGGTGTGTTGCCTTCAAACACATTCCCATAAATATCTGTCCATAAAAAAACATACTGTCTTCATCTTATCAACCTGGCATACAACTGCACATTTGCAGCTAGAATGGCTTTTACCATAATTTCTATATGCTCTAGTGTTTAAGTAGAAGTGTAGTATTGTAGATCTACAATGTTTGAATGCATAATTACAGAAATGCTCATTAGATCATTCAAATACAACATATTTTATGCTGTTGTGAGATTATAGACAGAGTGGAAATGTTGAAAAAATGTTATAGCCTCTGGAATGTGTTGAACATGCAGTAGTCTACTAACCTAAACCTGTGAACAGACTCAAGCTATCTTTAAGAAAGCCATTCTATACTAACAAAACTGCACACAAAAACAAGTAATAATCAATGAGTACACTATCAATTGTCCTAGTGCTTGTGAAAATGCTAGAAATCAAAAACTGTCTTTATTAAAGTAAAGTACATGAGGTATTGTTTTTCTTGTGCAGAAGGCTTTTAGCAGGGAAGTAATAAATGACACACACCATCTGTCCCTGGAGATAGAGGGAGACAGAGGGAAGGAGAAGGGCAGAGGAAAATTTAAGTGAATGAAAAGTGTGTCAAATTTAGGACAGTGGAATGGCATGGAGTCACTGATTCATAAAAACATACATCATGGAAGCTATCTTCAATACATTCAGTGCATGAATTTTGGTTTTATGGAATACACCACACTGTACATCTGCCTTTTCAGTTGTCAGTGATACGTTTCTTTTTAGAAAACAAACATAGGTGTGTGAATCATTTGGCCTATGTATCCATGGCTCTGGACAGGATGAAAGGAGACACCCCAGTGAACAGCACCATGAGTGTCGGTCAAGCCAGGAAACTGGTGGAGCAACTGAAGATTGAAGCAAGTTTTTGCAGGATTAAGGTAAGTCTTGCCAGAGTCTACGGTGCTTTGGTGCCTTTGGAGAATGTACACACCCTAACATCCAGTCTCTCTTGGCACTCAGGTATCAAAGGCGGCAGCAGACCTGATGGCATACTGTGATGCCCATGCCATTGAGGACCCCCTTATTACTCCTGTTCCCACCTCAGAGAACCCATTCAGAGAGAAGAAATTCTTCTGTGCACTCCTTTGAGACTAACGACAGAATAGTTGTGAAAAACAGTGTCCAGATAGAACATAATGTATGTACATTTATCACCACATATACACATACACAACCATGCTAAATACAACAATTTCAATGTTGCCTCCTATATCGTTCTCTAATAAAAGGTGGCAGATGTACATATTCTCCCAAGAAGACTCAAGACCAAAAAAAAAAGATATCTTGTAAAAGTTGTTTACGCACCCAAATATGTTTTACGCACCCGAATATCAAATGAACAGGGTGTTGAAAAGGGGTGACCACTACAGACATTGTAATAAAAAAATGACATGATGTTGCCATACAATGTAATTAACTTTTAATACACACTTCATGCTAAATATGACTTGCCTAATCTACCTTTGCACGTGATATCTTAACAGTCCTGTGTCACTTTTTAAAACTCTGTTGCAGAAATGTGTGTGAAGTGTTGCTGCAACTGTGGATCAGAGGGCAGTAGGGTATAAGGCAATACACACTAACCAAAATAATTCTACTGACATGGACAGAAGGTGGTCAGCAACCTCAAGATGACCTGTTAAGACCAGTGTTCCAAAAAAGATATGGGTCACCACCATGGTAGAAATTATGTTTGGATTAAGTTAGATCAAGTTACATTTGTTAAGTGATTGCTTTATAATTAGATATAGTTATACAATAACACTAAGAAGAAAAACAAGTACTGCAGTGCTTGACTTGGAAAAGATACCAGTCCACATTGAGGGTGCTGGTACTGCATAAAGTATGGTGCAGAACAAAAATCTAAATAAAAAAATGTGGGGTGGCAGTACTCTGCTCCAGAGGTCATGCTCAGGTCAAGCACTGGAGGAACTGGAATAAAAACAATTGGATGTTACGTTTTTTTCATTACAAGATTTTGATGTGGCCAGTCTGATACATTTCAGGAATATTTCACTGTTTTGAGACCAGTATTATAATGTAGACTGTCACTGTTCATATTTCTTACCAAAAACAAAGAGCTTTGAATAAAATGGGAATTTGGAACTTAAATATTAAAATAAACACCCGTCACCAAAAATATGTTTGTATATTATTCTCGATTTTATTCCTTAAAAATGCAAACACAAAGTTAACTGTCCATGTGGTGCAGTTGCTTTTGTTCAATGCAACAACAAAAAAATTCTAAAATACACGTTTTCACAGTCAAATACAAAACCAGTGTTTGAATAAAACTATTATTTAGTGATTAAATGCTTGAAGCAACACAAGTATGCTCCGAAATAAATTCTGGAATAACTGCTGTAAATTGTTTTTAGGTTACTTTAAGCTTTAATAGTTTGTGAGGACTGAAAATGGGGTGATATGGTAGCTAACTTCTTAATCAGCATGCACTGCTCCACAACACAAAGTGTATGGTAGAAACATTTTGTTTTTTTAGTACAATGTTAAGGCATTTCTTCAACATTGAGCAACAACAAAAAATACATATAAGACATAACACTGGGAAACTACAAATTGAAACTTTAAAATTGCTTCCTGTGAACTCTGTTGTAAAAACAAACTGAGCAACATTCTTACTTTTTAACAAGACATTACATTTGTTGTGTGTGTTAAAATGCTATTCAATGTTCATTTAAATAGATGCTAGGTAGATATTCGTTAAATCTTTGTTGTGAAAGGACCATGTTGATAAAAGGCTTTTTCTTTGACAGACATAACAAAGTGAAACAGCACAGTGCAGAAAACAATCTTATACTCTTTCCCAAGGCTTCTGTGCAGCCAAAAATATGAATCATAGAAAAGGTCAGCCTTACTGAGCTACACGGTCGGGCAAAACAACCTTATGGTCAACTGCAGCCAAGCATGTTTTACAGATTTAAGCATTCACAGGTCACTGAATTGTGACTATAGTTTCAAATAACCAGGTGTTAAGATGTCCTTCTTTGCTTATCTGCCTCATGTGCCGCGGGTCCATATGAGGTGTAAGTTGATGTGAGATCATAATGTTTGGGATTAAGGTAAATTGAGATAAAAAAAGAAAAAAAAAAAAAAAAGTGGATTCTCTACAGGAAAGAGTCACACCATTCACGCAGGCAGCCATAGCAGTCGCGCTGCTGTTTAACATTAGCCCCACATGTGTCTTTCAGCCAGTCCCGAAATAGCTCCTCATCCTTCTTCAGCACCAGGAACTGACCGAGGACCACGTAAGCCTGAGGATGTATGCATGTGCGACGGAGGGGGAAAAATCATAGAGAACATAAATTACAATGCAACCTTTATGTAAAATGTGAACAACAATACATGAAAAAGGTCCCAACAAATTTAAGCAAACTCTGTATCACCTTGTCAAAGCCCTTCTCCTCCAGTCGCTTGCCGAGTACCTCGCCAATGCCAGCAAGTGCATTGACAGACTTTTCCCCCATGGGTTCCGCCACAAACTCTTTGTGCTTCTGGGATGTTGACGACATGTCTGCTTTGTCTGTGATCACCTTGTGTACCTGCACATAAGGAATAAAATCTAAAGTGAAGTTGTTCCCTACGAAGCATATTTGACGTAGTCAATTTAGTTATACCAATTACTCGGTTACTTTCTTTAGTCAACTGGTAAGATTTAACATTTCATATAGAACTTTTTAAGAGTGCTCTTTTACCCCAGGCTTTCAAAAACTGAAACCAAAAGCATTCTCTTCTTCATAGTGAACTACATAAACATACTTTAATGTTTTTTTTAAACTTAATCACAAGTTACACTGCTACGTTCTATTTCCTTTCGAGTCGATCTATCACAGCATCTGAATCACATATACCAAATAAACTCTTAGGGGAACTCAACTGTTTCATTTTGTCCCTACGTGGACAAACCACAAAGGTCCCAAACCAGCGTTGCAACCAGCGTTCCAATCAAACCACTTGCGAAGCAGCTGCTAACTGCCAACTCTTTTATGGCAATGCTTGAAAGGCTCTTCAAAACTGTCATTGTCTTGGAATTTAGTACCTGCTGCAAATACCAAATGCTCTGTGACAGGTTTAATTTGCTTTTGTATTTGTGTTGATACACCTTTGCGTCTTGGGGCTACAATGGAACAATCCCTGTGTGCTGTTTAGCCCTCCAACTGAGAGCAGATCAGCCTGATGTCGAGATAGTTTGCCACTGAATGAAAGAGAATTGTGAGTTTGAGCATTAAAAAAGTCAGAGGCTTTAGGAAGCAATTAAGGCATTTAGGATAGGCCTGAAACCTGCATCATTCTTGGAGACGACTAAGTAACTTAAAGGGGGTCAAAGAGGCAATGGAATTGCCCAGAGCACTGCTCTGAACTCCTGCTCCCAGGATCAGGATGTCAAACACCCTTTGCATTACTGCTGTATGTTTCGTCTGACAGGCATCATCCATCTCTTTCACCAGCTTCTCCAAATACACCAATAAAAGTGTGGGATTTAGCCATTTGTCGTGATAGACAAAAATGAAGAGGACTGGCCCAAGCCATTTTATATGAGGCTGAATTTATAGACTACACTATAGATAAAACTAGTTATTACTATGTAGATACAGCTAGTATTCACTGCTTAAAAAAATTATGGGAACACAATCATCACAGTAAATCACCTAGTGATTTAAACTTCAGGGATATCTATCTGTCCAGTTAGGAAGCATACGCGATTGTGAATCAATGTCACCAATGAGGCTGTACAACATAAATACATATACACACACGTGTTATAGCTAGAGTTTGTAGCAGTGCTTTCCGAAACGTTTTTACTTCAGGTAATAGAATAAGCAAATCAAATATAATAAGCACATTTAAAAAGTACATCTGAAATACACGGAGCATCTGGAGGGTACACAAAGGCAGCCCCCAAAACATCAGACTGCTCAACCGTGTATTGACGGTTTGAATTTTGTACTTAAATAAATGGAATGCTCTCACCTTGCCTTCGAGGAGAATTACAGGAGGTGGAGAAGTGGGCATTCGACGGTATTATAGTGTGATATTGTCGTTGACTACAAATGAAATTGCGCGCCGTAATTTCAAGCGAGCTAGCTAGGTACTGTAGCGAACGTTAACTACTAGCAAGTCAAAGACCTTTACAAATATGAATATAACACGGTCGCGTACGGAAATAATTACATTCTAGTTTAAGTATGCACATGTTTCGGGGAACATAACTGAAACATATTGGCAATGCAATATTTCTTATTATAGGTTGAGGGCTAACTAACTAGCTAAACTACTAGCCAGGGTTAGCAAATTCCTAGTTTACCTGTTATCCTACCCTGCACTCTGACGCTGGCAACTAGGCTAATCTCCACTTCTACCAATTCTAAGATATTTTAAACATAACCACTTTTGTTGTATTACCTTATTTTTGGTTGTAAACGAGTTCGTGACCCAACAACGGAGACAGATGCTTTGCAATCTCGCTTGTGGTGTAAGCGATCAATGGAAAGCTACCAGAGATACTTTGCGAGAGATGCGTAACTCAGGCGAAATCGAATCATCATCGTTACGTTACCAGCAATATTGTATAATCGGCTGCGCGTTGTATTTTAGGCATCTTTGAGATATTTGTTAGGAGTAAATAATACGCGAGCTAATATACTTAATATTAAGAATAATTAGAAAAATATTTCAAACAGCATTTTCATTTTTACTCCATAATACCTTGTGGTTTCAAATTCGTCCAGTTCCATATTTCTAATGGCAATAAGTAACTATGCAGGCAATATTTTAGCGATTAGCCTAGCAACCATGTGACGCCACCTGAAAACGTGAATGGCATTGGTGGTTCATGCGGTTTCGTAATAAATGTGTCTATTCACTGACTATGGACACCAATCTCAGAATTTCTTCAGGGATCTCTGGCGGTACTGGATTTTGACAAAATAAGAACTGCTCATGCGTTTTGACAAATTCCAGTCGCATTTCCTTAACCCGCCTTTAAGCTTTTTCCGCTTCCGTTACTACAATATATTTGAACAAAAGAAAAAGTTTAACTTGATCAACGTTGTCTATATCTATTTTAAATCACATTCAAATAAAAAAAAAAACTGAAAAACAATTTTCATATTATTGTTTAGTGTAGTTGGCGTTAACAGGAGATCTTTCAATGGTGTTGGGGTTGACAATAATAACGTGTTAAGGGACTATCAATGTATATAAATAACATTCGATTTCTGTAACTGAACACTGGAGGTTAGTCAATATGTAGCCGCATACATCAAGGGTCATATGTATCCATTGTTACCCGCTTTCAGGAGACATTTTATATAGGATTCAGCGTAACTGCTGAAAAACTATTGTATTTGTTATTATTATTTTACAGTTTCCGCCGTGGAATTCCAGAATTCTAAATAACCCTGGTCTACACCGTCCTATGACAACTGGCCACGTGGTCGCGATTTGGATGGGTATACAAAAGCTCACGCTCCTCACCTCGTGTGACGTAGAGGAAGACCATTTGGTAGATAGGTCTGCCTCCATGTAACGAACACACTCTTTCCAGGAACCATGAAGTCAACCATGACGGATTTTCCGCCATTTTGAATGTCTCAAACTGTCCAAATCCCTATGACGGATCAGCATTAATTTGGCATGGCGCATTCTTGGACATGGTTCTAAATATTCTGTATTTTCCAAGACTTAAACCAATAAAAAAATGTAAATGAACAGAGCCCGAATTGCAGATGAATCTGTAAAAAAGGTAAAATCATCCCATGCGCCAAATGCATGTCTCCAAAAATCAGGACAACATATGCCAAACATGGACAAATTGCATAAACAAAGTAAAATCGTTTTTGCAAGTTAAAGCTTTACAACAGGAATATAGGGACACAAGATAACTGACTGAAATACAGCCATTGAATAATCACATACAACGCACTCTCAACAAAACCTGTACAAGCCAGAATTTATGGGCAGCCATTTAGAAACGACTAATTTTGACATACATTTGGGTAAGAAGCACAAAAACTGGACCTCTTTGCTATTGGAAAAAGTAATACGGTGTGAGAAGTCGTCTTTCACAAATTTCCAACACCTGAACGAGTTTACATTTGGAGATGCCTTCAGTGCACAATACTGACAAATTATAAACGTGGTTGGGCATCCGTCATGTTATGGACAACCCTTATGTGGGGTCAATGGACCTGATGTTTGTTCCGCATGGTCATGTAACAGCCAATGAATACACACCCATTTTACTGGACCAGGTGCACTATACGGTGCAAACACGGTTCCCAGATGAGGTTTCCTTTCTGAGCACCAGGATAGCATTCCATTGCTCTCTACCCTTTTGTTTCCTAACATTATTCTGCTGAAACTATTTGCTCATCCCCTTCTCTGTACATTGGGCAGATCCATACAGACGATCAGAGTCAGCCTCAAGGGTAAGAAAAAGATCATGGTTGTGTGGATGTCAACAAGAACAACTTTCATGGCACTACTCTACTTAGTGTGAGATGTTCTAATGATCTATAACATTAAATTAACCTAACCAAGTCTGAAGAAATGTATTTAAAATAGAGTACTCCTTTTGACTCATAACAAAACTAATACATTTTTCCGTTATTTAGTCCACCCTCTGAATGACAAAAAAAAAGGTTTGTTTTGGCCTAGGGATGGCCCTGTTGTACGTAGAGAAATATTTTTTAGTTGCTTAGCAACCATATTGTTTTAGCCTTAACCACTGAACAAATGTGTTTAAAGTACACACATGGATATTACATACAATATTTTATAGGGATAAGACAACGGATCGGAAAGAGCAGCATTTTAAAAGTACAGAATGTAATTGAAAACCTATTGCATGATTGTGACGTTTTTTGAAACTAGGCTACAGTGTATAGAAAGTGCAAAATATAGCGAAATGTCTGATGTTGGCACAATGAAAACATGGACACACTGCTTTCAGCTTAAATAGTAGTTTTCCTTGATTGTATCATAAAGTAGCAGTGCATCTCTGTGGCAGCGTAAAATTCAGAAACTAAATTCAATAGTTAAGTACAACTATTAGTTACAAATTACAATAGTTAATAAATTCTAGTGAATACAAGTGAAGTACCCTTCAAATGTAATGGCCTAATAACAACCTTTCCTCAACTTAAACACATTCATACAAATAAATCAGGAAAATAATGAAGTTAAATCTTTACTGTATGCAAATAACATTGGTAATTGTTTACATATATCAAGGGTAAAAACTAAATGACTTTCTTTACACAACTAATATGCAGTTTGGATTTTGATTAATTAAATAAGGAAAATAAACGTAAAATATGTCATCACGTATGTGTATGTGTGCATGTGTTTTTCTAATGGTGCACAGCACACATCCTGACAGGTCCAGTCCATCATTTGGTGATGGAGTTTCTGGGAAAAGAAAATAACAGACAAAACATATTTACAGGGAAAAAGATGGAGGAATTTTCAGGTACACACTACAAGATTCCCAAATCTTTTTTTTTTTTTTTTTAAATTAAAACCCTAACCCAGTGTGGTTTCTTTACTAATAAAAAGCGTCACTAATTATAGTCTACAAATAGATCTAAAGCATCTAAAGGTAGAAGAGTTTTGTAATATACTATACAATATTAATATAACATACACTATTAAAATAATAGTTAAAACCCAGTGTTGTTTCTTGACTAATAAAAAGGGTCACAAAGGATATATATTAGATGTAAAGCATCTAAAAAATGTAATATACTCACACGTTCATGCTCTTCCCACTCCCACTCAGAACAATGTAGGGCGTCTTCTGAGACTTTTGCTTCTCCTGGAGCAGAGCAACAGTTCCTAGAGGGGTGTCACTGCTGCTCATCTTCTTCAGCAGCTGAAAGATGAAACGGATAAACACACACACACACAGAGTAAACTGCAGGCTTGAAAGGTCATATCTGCTATGGGTCAAATTGGGCAGACCCAGCACCCGTGTGGAATGCCCTCATGCAACTTTATACAAAGTAGTAGGGTCAGAAAAATAGTGTTCTGATCTCAGTGCAATCAGTAAAGTATGACTTAAAATAATTTGAGTGAGAATGACTAGACATACCGCTTCCTCTTCCAGCTTTTTCATCCGTCTCTCTGTCTTCATCTTGCCAGACCCCTTCCCATGGAATCGATGCGAGAGCTGCCGGAAAGCCTATAAAATAAATAGGATTTGTGCAATATTTTCCTCAGAACAGCAGTTCACGCATTAACATTGTAAAAGTCCTATTATGACGTACCTCTTTTGGAGTGAGCTTGCGACCAGATTCATCCACATACTCAATCTTGACATCAGGCTTGTAAGCGTCCTTCTCTTTAAAGTCCTGGGTGAAGCCTCTGTACTCCTCCCTGCGACTGTACTTGTCATCTATAGTCCTATAAAGTTGGACAAATGAGCACATTTAGCATTCAAGGGCCTAACAGGTTCATACAGTTTACTTCACAAAAAGCAACCATAATATAGACAGTTTATAAACACACAAAGCTCACATTTTATCCTCAATGCTGTAGTTATCGTTGGGCAGGGCTCCGGTAGGGGCTCGGACACGGGCTATCTTCTGCATCTGAGTGTCCAGCAGACCTAGGGGACGTTTGACAGAAGGGAAGAAATGAGCAACAAGTGCAGAGACCAATATTACACAACAATTCTCTAACAATAAAGTCAGCATGGGACCACCAACTCATCTCATACCCTTATTCTTGCACAGCGCCAAGGCTGCAGCCAACCCAGAATTGACAATGGGTTCTTCATCCAGAATGGTGGTTGAAGCAGTGGAAAACTAAAAGACCGAAGCAAGAGGCCAGTCAAGCACTTCAGGCCAACACATTTTCACATACGCAGAACAGGGGGAAAGCCTTGCGTATTCTAGGTCATGCTATGCTGCCTAGTAGATTACACACTAGGGGGCTCTAAAAAGCACTACTTGCAAACTCAAGTAAATATGGACGCCACTCACATCAGGCTGCTTTTGCTCCTCGTCCACATTGACAATGCTCCACCCAACATTCTCATCCCCCTCAGAGTCCGATCCCCCGGCTCCTTCTCTTTCCGCCTCCTGCTCGAAATCCTATCACAAAAGACAACACTTAAAGACGCTATCAGTGTGTAAACAACAGCAATTGTTTTCTTGTTCATGTGTGGTAAAAGACATGTCATATTATTCATGTTAGCACAGGGTTTAGGAATGCAAATCCTTAGCCTAGACTCAAATAGTCCAGGGTCCTGACTGGAACCTTCACCCTTAGATACCCACCATGATGTCCTCCTGGTCCTCTCGATTTCCTGACAAGCCATAGGTGGGGATGTCCCCCAGTGTTCTGCAGAATTCAGAGGTGGCATTGAAAACAATGTTCAGGTTCTTCTTATCTTCAGTGTCACTGTCATCCCCTCTTGCAAGCCCTCGGACCTGCTCTGCCACCTGAAGTGAAAGAAAGAGAACCATGGTTACCAGTTGTTGTGGATGAGATACTGTCATAGGATTAAATACTGTTTATTCCCATTTGACAAGTTGCTATTAGTTATACCATACTCTTGGTAACGGTGAGTTGCAGGATTCATTTGACAGCAAGTGAACACCTGAGGTGGAGTCTGTGTAACTTTCTGTGAATGTGTAACAAAGCTCGTTTTGAAGGGAATTTCTCATACAGAGCAGAATGTATAACGACTGGTTGTAGACAACTAGCATGCAAGCTCTTAAGATTGTAATCCATTCAGCATTTTACTTTGCTTACATTGAACAGCACAAACTACAAGTTTATACACTCAATATAAGGCTGGCTATTTGAACCAAATTGTGCATTTATTTCTGTAATATTAAGAAATTAAATGGTGTTATTTGTTAATTCAGTATTGCTGCAATTATTATTACATAAAACAGGCTGTCTTTTTCTGGCAATGATCAAGTATGGGATTTAGTCCTGCACAACGCAATCAAATATCAGGTCTAAAGGTGTATTTTTCTTGTCCAAAGCTGCCAGACAGCTCAGGTCAGAGCATGCCCCCCAGCACCACTTAGCTAGAGGAGCATGTATTAATCCAGCAATTAAATTGTCTCTGGCCAGAGGTCAAACAAACATCTCGGATAGAAATCAGTAAAAAGTTGTTCAAAAGGAGTTTGTTCGCAAACCGGAGTTACAAATCTGTGGGTAGGATTCTGAGAATCTGTTCTATGCTTGCAAATGAATGAGCAGTGTTCCATTTAGATGTTGGGATTAGTTAGGAGTGTGCATGTGCGTGTAACCTACTTGTTCATATGATTCATTTGACAAAAAGATGAAAATAACATGATTGGTTATGTACATGTCACAGAGTTTCACCATATCAAATAATCTTAAAATAGTAACAAAACGGTGCACGTTACAGACTGTTCCAGTCGGCGTCACACTGACGTCAGTAAGCAATGACTTGCATCGTGGGATTTTAAAAAAAATTAAAACAGGAATCAGTGTAACCAGCCTGTAAATGATGACCAGAAATAAAGATTCAGTGGTGTGAAAAAGCAGATATCTTCTACTACTGTTTATTAATCGAACCGAATGGTGTCAGATATTCATAAATAATGTAATGAGATGAAGAGAACCTACTTTTTATTCAATTGCATTTGTTTACAGGAGTTGAGTTTACTGGAGTAGCAAGTTCCACTCTCGCACAGTAACATTCCAAAAAACATTTCCCTCACTAGCCCAGATCAGATAACAACACTTGCTATAAGAGTGACTATTGGTTAACATGCTAGCATGATACACACATGCACACGTGTGCTCTTAAAGATTGTAACACAGTAAAGAAACTACAGAAATGTAAATTAATAAGTAACTGGCACTGCTACAGGCAGTGGCGGTTTTAGTGATTTGGGAGCCCTAGGCAGAGACTGGTGGATGCCCCAAAATCAGTTCTGAACTTGTTGTCCCTACCAAAAACATTTTGAACACGCCCTCTATATTGTTGAAAGGAACAGACACATTTGCATTGCTGACCCTTTATGTGAAACAATAAGTTAAAACATTATTATATGAAGGGTACATACTGCCTTATAAGCTACGGACTACAGCCGTGACAAGTATTGGTTTACACAAAGTTTGCTGCTGCAGTGGTTTTAGAGATTTGTCAGATGGTACTATGGTATACTGAAGTATAATGACAAGCATTTCATAAGCGGTCAATCAACTTGTGGGCCACATTCAAACTGATGGCAGCCCATTCCTGCATAATCAATTCTTGGAGTTTGCCGGAATCTGTGGGTTTTTGTTTGTCCACCCGCATTTTGAGGGTTGACCACAGGTACTCAATGGGACTAAGGTCTGGGGAGTTTCCTGGCCATGGCCCTAAAAGTCAATGCTTGGCTCCCCAAGCTACTAAGTTACCACTTTTGCCTTATGACAAGGTGCTCCATAATGCTGGAAAAAGGCATTGTTGGGCACCAAACTGTTCTTGGATGGTTGGGAGAAGTTGCTCTCGCAAGATGTTTTTGTGCCATTCTTTATTCATGGCTGTGTTCTTAGGCAGCAGTCCCACCCATGTACCCTTTACAGAACAGTCTGTCCCTTATGTTTTCCTGGAGAGAAGCGGCTTCTTTGCTGTCCTTCGTGACACCAGTCCATCCTCCAAAAGTCTTTGCCTGTGCGTGCAGATGCATTCACACCTGCCTGCTGCTATTCCTGAGCTAGACCTGCACTGGTTGCGCCTCAAACCCGCATTTGAATCAACTTTAGGAGATGTCCTGGCACTTGCATGTTTTAGGGGGCTAAGTTAATTTTGATTGAGCTTTGCAATTAATCGCAATACATCTGATAACCCTTCATGACATTCTGAAGTATATGCAAATTGACAAATACTGAGGCAGCAGACTTTGAAAATTAATATGTGTCATTCTCAAACGTTTTGGCCACGGCTGTACAGTACAACACTAAGCACTTCCCCACTGTGCTCAAATGTACAGTTTCTTAACCATGAATCAAGGGCATTCATAAAGGGAGGGCACGCAATATATATATTTTTTTTTTTTTAGATAAACATGGCATTCATTATTTCAGTTCAGTTTGATATCACGCCACAGTACAGAAATAGCGATTTTAAGACTTTTTAAATGACTTTCCCTTAACTGTTGATTCTGGGAACTCTGTTATTCTATGCTTTCAGGCCTGACGGCTGCCTGTGATATTGTGAACAATAGAATCCTTTTATCATGCCTTGAACAGTGTAGGCATCAAAGGTACTGCCCTGAAATGGTTTCAATCATACCTGACAGATAGGAGTTTCTCGGTTCACCTAGCTGAATATTCTTCGACAACTGCCCCTCTCACTTGTGGGCTTCCTCAAGGTTCCATCGTGGGCCCCATCATCTTTTCATTGTATATGCTGCCAATGGGGTCAATTTTTACGAGACAATTTTCAATTTCATTGCAATTTTTGCTGATGATATACCAATCTATTTGCCTACAAAAATGCAGCACCTCCTCTTAACTGGAAAAAGAAAGCATGAACATAACACCAGCCTTGGCCTCCAACCACTGGCTTTTGCTGTCCGTTTTAAGATTTTATTGCTTGCTTTTAAGGTTTTAAATAGTCGATGCCCCCCTTTTTTGGATGAACTTTTACACAATTATAACCCAAGCAGAGCTCTGAGGTCGACCAACAAGATGCACTTGGATGTCCCGAGATCCAGGCACAAACAGTGGTGACCGAGCCTTTGCTGTGTGTGTGATCCCATCATCTGGAACAGTTTACCACCACACATTCAAGCTGCGCAGACCACAAATCATTTGAAGTTGCTACTAAAGATTGCCCCTTTTTACTTTGGCTTCTAATCCCAGCTGACCTTGACGTCTGAATTATTTTAGTGCTGCGGTTTTTATTTAATTTATTTACTGTTATATTTATAACAAACATTGTATTTGTGCTTTTTATATTTTTATCATGTTCAGCAGTTTGCTCAGCCTTCGTTGTTTTAAATGTGCCATAAACATTTATTTGACATTGACATTTATAATTCAAGTTAAATATGTAAACTGACAATTATTGTAGAAATATGATAAATTAATTGAATATTATGCTCTTCAGTTTATTTAAGAGTCAGTTGATTACTAAATACATAAAAATGACTACTTTAATATGTATGGCACTGAATCATAACGCAAATTAGACGTGATATTCCGGACCTTTGCTTGAGGTAATTTGGTCTAACTGGACCTCATCGCATTTTAATTGAATACCCCTGATCTAGTCTATAGATCCATCTGTCACAATACAAAAACTGCCAGATGCAATGCCATCTACATTGAATAACCTATTGACATTACAAGCGCTATATAGTTAACAAACCTTTAAGCTAAATGATTATTTAATCTGCCTTGTGTTTAAACATGTTAGTATAGACCCACTGGTGAATGCATTTTGTTTTTTTCTGACCTGCCGTTTTAAAGTCGGTGTTGAACAGCCCCAGACATTTATCAACCTTGGGACGATGTTCATTTCGAGCCCTGCATATAGGCATACCTTTTCTCACAATGCTGCACCTTTCCTAGTCTGCCAGTTGGAAAGGCCACATACACCTGGATGAAACCTTATAATCTGTATCGCCACAGTGAGCATAAGTGATTGTCAATCAATGCCACCTAGTTTTGTGCATATGAAAGTACACAAAAAAACAGGCACACTGGAGAAGCAACAGCAAGACACCCCCCAAAAAGGGAATGGTGTTGCAGGTGGTGGCCACATACAATTGTTCTCTTGATCCTTCCTGACTTCTCTAGTTTTGAAACTCCATGTTATTTGAGCGGCAGGCAAATCAGGTGCTTATTAATGCATGCAAGCAGTTGAAGCGCAAAGAGGGACTGTTATTAACGGAAAGATCATACCTTTTCCCCAGAGTCTTTCAGCATCTGCTTCAGTTTGAGCTTCCTCTGTTTCTCCAGCTGCTTCTGCAACTCCTGTTCAGCCTCGTCCTCCTCCAGGACAGTCGGCTCGGGAGGGGTGAAGTCCTCTGAAGGAACAGTTATGTGTAAGTGTTTCCCTTGATACTGAACCAAACCAAGCATGTGAATCATACCATTACTTATCTCTAAACTGCTAATAAAGAAGCCCCTTACCATCGTCACTGATGTCCATGTCTGCCATCCTGATGTCGTCGGACTGTTGAGGTACCTCTAGTCCTGGTATGGGGACATCCTGATTATCCACCTCTAAAACCTCATCCAGCTGCTTGCGACCCCGGCCCCGAGCCCTGTCGGAGGGAAGTAGCAACTGTCAGACAAACTAAGCCAGCTTCTGATATACTACGATTGAAGCTGAACTGAGGGAAGGCAAACCTGGAGCCAAAGTCAGTGTTGCGCGTGTCGTCTAGTTTGAGCGCATCAGGCAGTGTCTTCTCCTTCTTCCTGATCTTACGGACGCGCTGCTTGGTCTTTTTAAAGCCTACCTGCAACCACAAAGTATCGGTATGTAAATATAATGACCAACATTGACGGCAACTCAAATTGTCTCACACGAAATCAAAGCAAAAAAAAAGAGCTCCTCCAGTGCCTCCTGTATATTCTCCCACTCCATGGGTCCTTACCATCTCCTGGGGTGTATAGTACTCTGAGGCTATAGCAAGAGCAGGCATCTCCAGGGACTGGGCCTGGTCCCTCAGGGTTTCCCGGATGGCCTGGAGCTCCCGCTCCCGTTCCCCCTCAGCACAGCCACCTTTGCTCAGCCGGAAACTCTTCTTCTTCTCCCCATCAATCTCCTCATCATATTTGCCCAGCACAGTGCGCGGTTTTAACTGGAGAGATGCAGAGGTGGACACTGGTCAGTGAGACAAAGTGGTGAGACATGAAATAATTGAAAAAATTACACTGAACTATGGTTCGGCACTCTTACTGTAACCATGTCATCCACACTCTCGTCGTCCTCATAAGCTTTGTAGTCAGGCTTCTTTTTCTTCAACTCCACATTCTTCTCAGCCTTTTCTTTGTCCACTAAACCCACATTTACAAGGACATCGTCCTCCTCTTCAAGCACGCCTAAAAGACAAAGGGACAACTTGTGGGTGGGGAAGTATCAACATGGGTTTGATGACAGTCTGTTGTAAGAACAGTATACAGTGATATTATTAAATTAATTAAAGTTTAAACTTCACACACCTTTGTCCTGCAGTGTGAGGATGACAGTCTCTCCTTCATTAAATGACTCCATCTTGTGCTGCACAGTGAGCCCCTTTAGGTCCCTAGAACTGTAAGCGGCCTATAAAAAAATAAATATGAGAAACTCCACAAAATAAGACCCTGCTGTCACAATTAGAAGCAGAGCAGCTGAAACATAATACAAAAAAACAGATGGTACCTGCTTGGCCTGTCCAAACTCCTCTTCCACCAGAGTGCTCACACCGAACTCTTCATCCATCTCCTGCAGAAGCTTAGCCTGACAGGGAGAACAAGAAGATGGATACAAGAAAATGTTTTCAGGACTTATTGGCACATATAATAATTTTGACATAAATCTATTACCTCTGCATTATTTTCAATAAAACCACCTAAATTCTCAACTGTATAATCCTGAGAATCCCAATATCTACTGTATAAGGACCTAAGTGTTAGCAAGTTTGTACCCAAAAAGGAAGCAAACACCTTAAAAGGAACAGTTACAAATACAACCCTGTTTCCAGAAAAGTTGGACCACGGGGTAAAATCTAAAGAAAAACAAAATGCAATGACGTGCAAACATATCAAACAATTAAACTGAGAAAATCTGTTTGTTCATGAAGAACTTGACAACTTTGAATTTTATGCCAGCAACACAAACAAACTTGGACAGGGGTAAAAAAATGAAAAAGCTGTGTTATGCTAAACATAGAAACCTGAAAATCTCAACTAATTTGGTTAATCGGCAACAGGAGAATGCTTGGGTATAAAAAGAGCATCCCAGACCAGAGAGGATGAGTCTTTCAAAAGTAAAGGTGGCAAGACCCTCACCACAAAAATGTACAACATTACAAAGAGTTTTGGCATCTCACCACCACAGGTATATAATATCAGTAAAAGATATATGCAAGGAACAAGGACAAAAAACAATATTGGGTGGCAGTGGAATTTGGGCCCTAAGGCAGCAGTGAATTAAAAACGGACAATTCTGTAGTTGAAGTCACTGCAACGGTGAAAACCACAGTCTGTGTACACAGTATGTTGCTGCAGCCACAAATGCAAGTTCAAGCTCTATCATCCAAAGAAGAGACCATATATAAACAAGATCCAGAAATGCTGCCACCCTCTCTGGCCTAGGCTAATGTAAGATAGACTGAGGCAAAGTGGAAAGCTTCCCTGTGGTCTGTGGAATTAAAATGTGAAATTCTGATGGACAATAATGGGTGCCATGTCCTTTGGACTAGAGAGAATGCCTGGCTTGTTATCAGTGCGAAGTTCAAAAGCCAGCATCCATGACGAAATGGGGGTGTAATAGTGCACATGGCATGGGTGACTTGCACATCTGTGAAGGCAACATTAGTGCTGAACAATATATACAGATTTGAGCACATATGCTGACACCCAGACAACGCCTTTTAAAACTACAGCAGTTGGTCTCAGTTCCCAAATATATACAAAGTATTGTTAAATGAAGTGATGCAAAGAGTGATGCAAAACATGCCCACCTTAACTTTTTTGAAACATGCTGCTGGCATCAAATTCAAAATGGGCTATTATTTTTCCAAAAACAATAACATTTCTCTGGTACAACATTTCATAATTTGTCTTTGTACTAGTTTGAAATAAATATACAATGCACATCATTGCATTTTTATTTGCATTTAACAACGCGTCCAGACTTTTTTTGTGTTGTAAAAACCAAGGTGGCCAAGGGTGGTCCAGAGGTTTAAGATACTTTTCCAGTCAATAAAGTATGAAAAGAACAAAAAATGTATCTTAAATACAATACAACCATATAAGAAATAGTTACATCATATGATCATCCCGATTGTTCTCCGCTTACTCACCCTCTTCTCTGCCAGTTCTTTCTCTTTGGCCATCTTCCGGCTTCTCTCCACCCAGGCAACAGTGTCATCCAGCCAGTCATCTTCTGCTAAGGTTTTCACCTTACTAAATACCAAATGAAGAAAAAAAAAAATCTGTTAGATCACCACTCAATATAATTTGTGATGTCATTGCCTTTGTACAGTTAGGCCTCACCCCAGTTTTTGATTGAGGAGCCTCTTTTCCTTCATAGCAGCCAGTTTCTCCCTCATATCTTTCTGCTGCTTTATGTGCACAGGGTTGATCGTTTCCGCAACCATTGGCTGCTCCTTTGTGCCAAGCTCTGGGGGAACCAGACAGGGGGGAGTCAGTCAATTCACATTTAGCTAGATCCACTTCATAATCTCACAACTCAAGGCCAGGTTGACACCAGAGTTACCAAGTAACACCCCGGTCCATACCTTTAGTGGTGTCAGTCATTTCCAGGGGCTTCAAACCCAGCTTTGCCCTCAGCTTGCTGTAAAAAGAGAATGAAAACCATGAAAGATGTTTATAATGTCACTTACACTACCAGAGCACCATGAACACTTATAGCAGTTACTAACATCTCTGTCACTTACTTTGTTTCTTCGATACTAAGCGAGGCATCGCCGCTAGCAGACTGTGGTCCAATTCCTAGAAAAGAAAGGATGTGAAAAACACAGGAGAAAGCATGACAAAGTTGATTTCATATCTGCAGTTTTTGCACACTGACTGGATTCATTCATGTGCGTTTATATATTATAGCATATTTACCTGCATTAGATGTGCTCTCTTCATGCCCAGGCTCTACTTTTTCTCTCTTTACACGAGGTTCCGAGGTGGTCTTCTCGACTTTACTGCGACCTTCTCTTTCGGAACCCCGTCCAGTCCTTTCCTTTGATCTAGACCTTTTTCTTTTCTCCCTCTCTCTGTTGCTATCTCGTTCCTTGTCCCTCTCCCGGTCCTTATGACGGTGTTTTTTGTGTTCACGGTGACGCTCTTCCGCATTCTTATCCTTATCCCGTCCTTTCTCCTTGTGTTTCTTCGACGAACCCATAATATCTTATTTAATATACAAGCAAACGTACTAACTCGCTAGTTTAAAAAAGAGCGATCTACTTAACGTTCCCTATCGCAGTGTTGCCGCTAACGGTAGCTGGCAAGCTAACGTGCCGCAATTGATAAATTGAGACTGCGATTTACATGTAACGTTGTAGAGAAATAAAAAACATTCTAGTATACCCCCATAGCTGAGCAAGTTGAATTAAAAAATTTAAGCGAATATTTACTTATCTAGGATCCCACGCAGGCATACAATAACAATCGCACTAAAAACGACAAGGGAGCGAAAGCAATATGACCGGATATAACCTTTATGTGTCTATTTCCGGGGTTAATTTTAACGTTATATCCGGTCACATAACAAAAAACACTGATGATTCCGCAGAGTGCTGTGTAATTACAAAAAACGACAGCTCGTTCCATCTGCTCAGAAAAAAACGATTGTTTCCCAATTTCGTAATTCTGTACAATGCTACAGCAAAAGACATTAGAATCCTGGAAGAAAATAACTGACAGATTAAATCAGTATAAACTGACATGGCGTGATTTAATTATCAAATATGCCTATTTATATGGGAAGCCTAATTATGAATAGACTTGTTGCGTCGTTAATATTTGTCAAGCCTATAACCTAAATTGTAGTAGTCTGAATGTACACATTTAGAATTGTACGGTGGTCCATTGCATAGCAAATACAGTAACTGTGTTTTATTCAATCCATGAAGTGCTTTCCTTCCACACGCGTATTCCGAAGTTGTGACTCCATAGCAAAAACATCATAGCGGCATGATAATAAAAAATTACAACATCATACAAATTAATTTGGAACATCTATGCGATCGATGTAGGCGGTAACAATAATGTATTGTTCCCAACTGCGAAAATATTGTGATCTGAGGTTTAACTTCTGTTAAAACACATGTTGCACATGGCTTTTTCAGTCATCATTAAAAGCAAACATGTTGTATGTAGATGTAGTGTGCAAGCCCGAGTTGCGGGATCAACAAACCTGTGCTTAACTCTGACTCAGTGTTTCCTGGTCCCGGGACCCCTTTTATATTCTGGTCCAGCGTTCAAACACCCACTTTAAATGTTTCACTACCACTTACATAATTGATTGGCATAATTATCCCATCATCAAGTCTCAAAAACGTGCACCCCTTGGTGTCACCAGGACCAGGATTGGTACACACAGCTCTAATAATTTAATAGAAAATCAGTCTTAAATCAGGTTAAGAGAAGCCAGATATGTTTAGAGAATTTGGAACTAATTTGTGGATCAAATCTTTTTCATAAAGTCTTTTTCACCGGCAGCCCAATTTTCATAATTTTTTATACCATTCAGTTCAACACTGAAAAATACTTTATGTGAATAGATCTGATGTAATGTGATTTGTGAGGAGTCTTACGTGTAAATGCAGCCACAGCAAACTACAGTTTACAAGGCCAATGTTTTAATCAATGTGATATAAGACTGGCAAAAACAATCCAAATGCTTTAATTTTTTCCAGATGCAATCAATTGCATGTTTTAAGATATATGAAACTGTATTATAAAATCTATGATTATGTTTAAATAAGGTTGATTGAAACATGTCAATTGAGAAAAGCCTGTTCAAATACCATATGGTTAAACTAAATAAAAACTACCTCTCACTTACCCTAAATACATTTGAATCTTTCTACGTGTAAAATACAATTATGTATTTATTTTTACATTAAAGCTACAACATTGGAATTCTAATTTAACAAACTTAAATTCAGTGGCATTAAGATCAAGCTGTTTCAGAGACTTGCGCTATCCAACATCCTCCACACCATCTCACACAAATCCCATTATTCAACCTTGTTATTTTTGGAAGATGCATCATTCACTTTCACTTGTCTTCAGTTGGTTTACCGGTCGAGATATGTTGCTTTTTGTTTTACCCTTGAAGCCACTTTATGAGTAGTTTTTAGTTCCCCCAAAAAAGTAAGCCAACTTAAAGAGGATTCAAGCTTTGCCCACTACTGCCTTAATGACCATAGTCTGGTGATGGCTTTAGCAAGGTGAAGGTGAATTCTGAAGCTGTCTCCATAGCAGGAGCATCTCTTTAGGGGTTCTCTTATGAACCAGCAACACCGAGCTGTAAGCACAAGACTTCTCCCTCTCTGTTTCTGGGAGATCAAAGGTATAAAACCCAGGGTGATGGATGGGGGCTATACCAAGTCTATGGAGACACATGCCCAGAAATACATCATCAATAGGAAACAGACGTACCCTCTCTGATACTTGTCTCAGACGCATGGCAAGTGCCCCTGAATACACCACCCCTCCTCCACCAGCATAGGGTGGGTAAGCACCTTTATAAAAGCTCTCCGAGATATAGTATTTGGTGTCTGGCTGCCGGTTTGGCATTGCATTTAGAATTACATCCCCCACAATGAAATCCTCCATCTGCTCAGTTTTGTTCTTATCTGTCCGCCACATGGCAACCTCCTCCTTCTGCTTATGAAGGTAGTCCAGTAGGGAACCTGTCCGAACAAAAACATCATCATCACCTTTGAAGACAAACTGTGTCCCTGGACAGTGATTCTGAAGCCATTGCCAAAACAGCAGATCTTTCAGAGTCAGGTTAAAGAAAGTGTCTTTGAAGTTCCACTGCAGAATATCTCCATATTTGTGGCTCTCCAGCATCAAAAGGCCCCCAAGTTCTGGGTGAGGACCTGTTATTGGGTCTTGTCTACCCAGCAGAAAGACTGTGCAAACCAGCCCAACTCCTCCCTGCTCTCCTCTCACCCAGCCACTTCTCCCCCATGATTCGCGGATGGCCTGCCTGTTTTCAAAGTTACCCACCTGGGATTTGATAGCCATGAGGAGCATCGGAGCCTCCAGACCAGTGTTCTTGTTGCCAGCACACACTCTTGGCGGATCAATAAGAAAGGGGTACTCCCTGCAATGCATTGCCTTGATGAAAGCCCTCATTTGCTCTGGAAGGGTGTTGAAGTTAGGGAGGAGAGATAGCCAGCACCGGTCTGTGCCACAGTCTGAAGAGTCGTCCCTCTCTAGCCTTGTGACCACACCTGCAGTTGAGTTACCTCTTAAAAGGGGGTTATGTTGCCGGTCCCAGATATGCTGCAGTTGGTTCCACAAAGCACTCTCCTCCAGTCGAAGGTTCCAGAAGGGTCCCAAGGGATGGGAGGCCAGTGTCCCCAAGTCGGCAGAGGCTCCGGGGGCAACGAAGTGGACAGGTAGTTGGGGCGGGGAATAGGATATGGTTACAAATATTGACACCATAATATAAACCAAGAGGTGTCCCATCATAACGCAGGGCAGGAGGCAGAGGCAAAAGATTGTACTATTGCATCGACATCGGGCCATTGGATGCTGTATGTAGTAGAACATAATCAGGATAAAAGAAGAGGAGAGGGACGTTAGCACAAACTGGTGTCATATAAAATAAAATAAACTGTTTAAATTAAGAACCTCAGTATTTCTTAATTTAGGTATGTTATTTCATCACTGTGAGACCAACAAGGAGATGAACCCTGTTAGAACTAGAGGCAACTGCAGCTCTCTGAGGGCTATTCTCCTTGGTGATGTTCCAGAGAGGCTTGTTATCTGTGCCTGGCCTAGGACTCAGAGCAGCCCAATATACAATATTAACTCATGTACAAAAACTTTTAACATAACATTGATATGGAAAATGAAAGAACCATGTTTCGTAGAAAAAATACATTCATACAATGACAATAACATTACATGCAAAGCATATACACAAAAAAATTAAAAACAATTGCATTTCTACTCTCCATTTTCAATTTACAACAATATTACGTTTAGGGGTAACTTACAAAAGTAATGTAGGCTCAAATTGAGGCGAAGTGCAGAGAATGAGCAGAGGGAAAAAGTTGGAGATCGGGTGACATTCTGACCATTTGGAAATGCTCCGGCGGTGTTTGCTGTATAGGCTACAGAAGACGTTTTCTAACTATTCGAATACATAACTTAGCTTAGTATTAAATATTTTGAATGAAAAGTATGCACATCAAACGAAAATAATCAAACAAATTACACTTTGCTCAGTCAACATCCCAAGATTCAAAATTATAGCGCCTATTCATTTATTAGCTATAATAGCCAAGCGAAGCAAAGAGCACAATTGCCCATAATATATCGTAGTGTTCAATCAAAAAGATATATATTAACTCTATTCGTTTTGTTCAATAAAAATATGTAGGCTATTATTCATAGAACATGAAGAAACAATATTTGCCTACAGGCGGGGATCGGCAGGAGATCTCTACAGGTGCACATTTGCATGTTATAAAACCATGGCTGCTCGAAGAAAACCACACCCATGAGCCTATAATAATTAAATACGCTTTACCAACGTGAAACACGTGAAAATTACTAAATGTTTCGCTTGAAAGCTACTGTAAAAACGACTAATCTTCGTCTTTTCAGCAAATGCCAAAAAGCTGGTCCAATTTGTTAAATATATCCATGTTTACGTTTTGGTAAGCAAAATAGCTATTATTAAAATGGGACACTGTGACAGGCAGAAAAACTGGTACAATAAAACCTATGTGGAAATGGTCTATTTTATAATAAATGCCAGAGATGATTTCTGGTCCCTGACTCAATTATCAATGTAAATATTATTAAGCCTCGTTAACTTGTCACTAAATGAGCATTCGTGATTTCTTAACGTCTATATGTACCCCTGCCACATCACCCTATATTTTGTTCTCTGACAAATTGCCTTTTGTATGTAATGATGGACCAGTTTCGTCAAGGGAAGGCAACATCATATTTAACAGTTTCACTATGCCTGTATCTGTATTGTGGTGTGAGTTCGTTGTCACACCACAAGTCAAAGAAAGTAAAAGGGTATTATTTTAGATTTTACACTTTTTTTCTACGTATTCCTATTTAAGGTACAATTTAAATGGTTGTGTACTCTCTGTACTCAAAATATGATTGGAAATAGCATTTGACTATATTTAATACATTCTTGATTAATTTCAAACATATTGATGATAATGTAAAACATTATTTGAGGTGTGATATTAACTTATATAACTGTATATCAACTATTATAAAAGTATTTGGGGTACTAAAGTACGACTTAAGTATACTTTTTTGGTGGTTCTAAAATAATAGACTTAAGTGTACTTCTTTTTTGGCTTGGTATGGGACCACATTCAGTGAGTGAAAGTCCCTGAGCGAGGCTGCTGATTGATCTTCCCCCAGGGTCGGTAATCAATCACCCTTCATCCCAAACAACACTTATGTAATGGTGAACAGGGTGTATCCGGTTGGATGAAAATCTGAATCGTCAATGGCAATCTGACAAAGCCATTGACTGTATAATGTAACTGTTCAATAATTTCCAAACTGGCAATCCTGGCTTCAGTGTCCAACAGTCAATGGTGATGGAGCAGCAGCCCCTGTGTTTCCAAGTATCACTCAGTAATGTGCCCGTATAATGGTTTGCGTGTTCATGGCACCTACCAGGACATACATACTGTGTCTCAGTCCTGTTTTTTTTAACAGAAATACCATTGGATACATTGATATTGTGTCATATTGCTCCAGTTTTATCATGTCTGGGTCACTGAACCAAGTGTCACAACATATTCCACTGAATACTCACACAGTTTGATGTAAAAATTTATTCAATAAACAGTTCTGGTTTCTCATATTGACCAGTTAGATTACACAGTGGATGACTGATGTCGTATTCCAGCCACCTGTTTTAATCCTGCACGTTTTTGGGTGTGATCATAGGAACAAAATCTTTATCCTTTCCATTTCACTCAGCCAGTCTTTAATGTACAATGGGTTGAACATACTCATAACATACAGTATTGTAATCCACAATTAACTAATATTGTGGGTATTAATATTACTGATTATTAGTGTTGCCGAACTGCAATATCACAGTTTCTTTATCACAGTAAGGTGGTTATAATATTTAGAATGTAATCAAACATACATTTTCTTCCCATGTACCAACAAAGGATGAACTCAATGAAAACCAAATAGTCTCTATTCCTTTTCACACGGTCATAGAAATATAGATGAACACATCCAGCCTAATGCACCGTGGTAGACAGCATGTACACTGTAATTTAGAATCACCAGAGAACAAAAACAAAAGCAGTTCAGAACATGCATGTCCAGTTCGTATCTGCTGTGCTTGCATCAGCTGTATGTGACGCTCTGATCATGCCTGTCTAGCGTAGCAGCATCATATTAATCATAGTGCAGTCCATACAAAGAATCACTGCGGAAGTTACGGAAAGACAACACAGTGCATACCAGGAAGGGGACCCAATCACTACAGTATGAAGATAGTATTATCTGCTGTGTATTTCAACCAGTTAATCAATTGTTCAGCGGGTTGAAAAAGTGACTGGGTTATAGCACTGTGTCATCAGAGGCTAGTGGAATAGACCTTTTGATCTCCAAGCTAGCAGAGCAACAAGAACACTACAATATTTCAGATGTTTTTATCTTGCGGACAGTTCCAAAATGTCTCTAAGTAGTAATGTGTCCATTTTCAGACCATTATCAGAATCATTCTTGATTTGAATATTTGGCACAGTAAACTAGAGTACAATACAAAACAAGCCATTAATACATACATACATAAATAGATTGCAATTTACACAAATAATAAATTCACAGATTTACAACAGAATTTTAAGCAATCATAAAAAACATTTTGTTTAAATTGTTATTGTTTCTTTTCATGTGCAAACTACAAATGGAAGATTATTTACTCATCACATGAGAAGTTCTGTAATGACAATGATCCCTTCTACAGGAAGAATGTTCAAGGAGAAATCAAAAATTAAAATGACTATACAGCTTGCTTTTTTCTAAATCTAATATATAATCAAATGCTGTTCCTGCCTAGTTTCAACTTTGTAATTTTAAAGTTGAACTTTTAAAAGGCTTATTCCCAATTGATCCCATTAGAAATATTCAATTCAGATCACCCTGAAAAGAACAGCAGGAAGATTACCTAATAATGGACGTAATTGTGGAGTATGGCACATTTACACAGCCCACTTTTAGTGAGGTCCGATCTGACGAACAGTTGAACATTACAAGCAAGGATAAGCACTGGATGTCATTGTTTCAGAAATAACCGGTAGAGATGACTGAAAAAAGCACTGATGAAACATCTATTCACACAAAACTGAGATCCACTGTCACAAATTAAAATATGTGTTCACCATAAACAAACATAAAAGTAGAAAAATATAGATCAGCACATAATTACATAGTAGGCAGGAGAAGAAAAAAAATCCCAGAATCAAGTAAGTACCAAGAGACCTAACTAGACCAACTGCAAATTGAATATGAATAGATGCTAAATTACTTCGGAAGACCAAACTATACACAGTTAAACCAAAAGCCTTCTTGGTTTTCAGATTTCTTGTATTTTATACCAAAGATGTTTATACATCTGGAAAAAAATTGCTGGGAAAAATTATGCCTTTACAGCAAAACACTTAAGCTATGGTATAGGATGATTCAAAGACTCTTAATTTTGTGAACACTTATAGGAAATGCATTTTTTCAAGTAAAAAATTTCAAGTTTTAAATAGACATATTGTTGTTCTGTTATTTGTTGACAGCAGCAACACCCACTTATGGGTTAGGCTTTGTCTAGCCAATCCAAGAACTCCTCCATCAAACTGAACTCTGTGGTATGACGTTTGGGACACCTTTGGCTTCAATGCCCTTAAATCAATCGGGTGAAATTATTAAATGAAAGCAACTTCTGTTGGGACAAATTATTAAATTAAAACATATTCTATAGGGTCAAATCATTAACGCTCAGAAAAATAATTTTGAGCATTTAGCACTCATTAATCTATGTCCACAGAGACATAAAAGGACTGTAAAATATCATATTTTGTTGGGCATCACCAAATCAATTGTGTTATGAAAATGTTAAACTACTGAAAGGAACAAAGGCACAGTCTGATATACAGGAGCTCAGGGCAACTGACAACCCTCAGTGGTAAATACAGTTGAATGGGTCTAACCTTTAGGACCAAGGCTGAGAACTAAACAATATGCAGGAAGAGTGAGATTCACAGTGAACTCAATGATAAAGCTTTGTTATCGTTTTCACGGTTCGAATCAATATTTATAAAAGAATAATGCATAGTATTGTAGTAAAAGATATTAAAAATCTATAGAGACAGACATACAAAAAGTAGACACTCGAGAGCAAAAGAAAGGGTAAGAGGGTGATGTCAAAAAAGTTGAATCATTTTAAGTCTGCTACAAATGATTGCCTCTTTCTGTTACCCTGAGCAAGGCATGACATGGAACAGAGTATCATGGTACAGCTTGAATGAATTAACAGACCAGGAAAAAACTATTCAAGATGCAGTCTGAGACCTGTGCGATTTACAAAAAAAAAATATTAACCACTCATTTTGGGACGCATGTGTAATAATCTGTTTATATGCATATAACTAATAAGTAGACTCAGTAACTCAGTTTGCCATGAAATACCAAGTTTGAAAGTTAGTTATGATGACATTGGGCACAAATCGGCACATGCATTACATGGATTTTGGGGACACATTTTGGCTTAACAGCGGCACTTTTATAACCAGTGGCCATAAATTGCGGACTGCACCTTTAAGTGAACACTAGGATTGATGGATTGATTAAGACACAAGAGTGGATAAACAGAAATACTGACAAGGCAGATTTTGTAAAACTAGAAGTTATTGTAACATTACATTTTCATATACAACCACATGGTTTGTCTATGGACTTGGTAGTCCTTTGGTTGGCAATTATTGGATTTAATAATATAAACAATATTAATCAATGAAGTAATTGAAAAAATGAAACTGTTTTTGCAATACTAATCTAGGTCAGAAATGAAATGAGACAATCTGGCAAAGACTGTCTCTCAGCAGTCTTTCTTAAGTATGTATCACAATTACACAATAACAATCAGGAATTATTCAATTTTTCCTATTTTCCCTATATGTCTTTCTTGGGAATCATGTTACATTTGACCACATACACGTGTAGAATTTCTGTTGGAGTGGAACTGGTGACATAAACAATGCAAAACAAATTACAAAACACAACTAAATTAAAATACAATGCACTTTCTACGCAATAGTAAACTTGTATAGGAGAAATATTCCACAAACAAGTAGGGCACTCAAAAAAGCATATTGGTGTTGTTTGTGTCTTCTTTTATACAAAACATTGCAGTGTTCATCGATTTTATATTTTCAAACCATTATTAGTTGACAAGACCACATGGATGGTTAAGTCCTGTTGAGTACCAGTTCAGTGTTTTAAATGTTTTGTTGGCCCTTACCATCCCTAAAACTAACACAAGCTCTGGTATCATCCACAGTCTTCTGATTTAACCAATTTGTCTAAGAATTGGCACAATTAAACTCTGCTCTATTGCAGAGCTCCTGATAGATCGGAAAAAAAGATTACATTTGCAACACACTGAGGAAAAAAATACAAATCCAACCATAATATGGCATGATCAGCTATCCTCTGGGACTCATGTCACTGCAGTTGAGAGGCAATCGTTAAAATTACAAAACATATTGATAAATGGGTAAAGTGCATTGATCTATAGAGCTATGTATAGTGGCGTTGCCCTAGCTGAATGGTGGGGTGCCACTATAGTTGTTTTTCCTGTTCCAGCATGCGTTATTGATTTTGTAAATGACAGCCTTGAGTCAAACCTAGACTCAGTTGATTTCCTTAACCTATGCAATATACCACAATTATAGAGTTCCGGTATCTTTCACTATATTCCTATATTCCAGCAATGCTGGTCGGATATATATTTCTTGTTTATTTTTTTCAGATCATAGAAAACCTTCAAACATATTTCTTGAAAAAAAACAGGGAATTCTTGGAAGTTTATACAAGTGTCAAATTAGATATTTGACTGCTGTGATTCAAGAAAATTATGACATCCAGCTGTTTAATAAAAACCTGGCATGTAATTACAAATAGTATTGGATGACAGATATTGGACGACCGATATGGGACTATGTATAAATTAACCAATCAAAGGACTTCAACAAACTAAAGAAAGTGCACTATTTAAAAAAAAAAGTATCTTTCTCAATCAGCATTCCCCTCATGATCTACCTTTCTTGTCCTCTTCACAAAACTATGGCTGTACCAATGCTGGTTTCAACTTTCCCTCCATTCTTTCCCAGACACCCCCATCTCCAGTTCTCAGACCTGGGTCTCCAAGCCGCTGAGTTTTGGGGTCAGAATGCGAGGAGTGACCCCAGAGTTGAGGTCCCTCTCAAACTCCAGCAGCTGGCCCATGAAGTTCAGGTTAGGAGACACCACAGGACGACGGCCCCTCACATACTTATAGGCATCTGTCATGGTCATGAGGGTGTGCTTCATCAGGTAAGCAATGACGATGGTTGCAGAGCGGGACACGCCCGCTTGACAGTGAACCAACACTCCTCGCCCACTCTGGTGAGCTTCCTCTGCGGATGAAAAGACGAGTCTGTCAGATTACCTCCAAGAATGATCACTAGAATTCTTCTATTTTCTGGTTCTGAAGTTCTCCTGTCTTTTCCCTCAGATCAATTTATAGCTCCCTAACTGTCTCTTCACACAAAACTCGCAAGATCAGAGAACAGAAAATCCTTTTTATATCATTGCTGAAACAGTTTTTAAAATTAAAAAGTATATAAGATTCTAAGCAAGAAATGTACAAGAAAAAACCAACAGGGATGGTGAAGGAAGGAAAATTGAAGAAGATGCTATTAACTCACCAATGAACTCAAACACTTCCTCAAAGTACTGTTGTAGGTTCTGCTTGCTGTTGTCGGTAGCTGGCAGACGTTTGTAGCGCACCAGGCCAGAGGCAAGGTGATAGAGGGGCAAGTGTGTGGTGACGTTGACCACATAGCCGATGTTGAGGCGCAGCAGAAGGTCCAAGTCTTGGGCATCCCTCTCGTTGCCCAGGAAGAGGAAGGGCAGGATGGGGCTGATCACTGCATTCTCCACATCAGGGGTCATCCCACTCTCATCTGACAGGGAAGCCGGGAGCGAGGAGGAGAGTGGCAGAGAGAGGTGCACTAGCAGAGAGGAGGACAACATGAAACTCATTCACAGACAGGCATTTGCCCAATACAAGGATACGTGTGAATAAAGGAGTGGCAATAAAAGATATACACTTTATCCCTACTTGTTTCAAATTAAATGTACATGTATTTCATAATGTGCAAACTACAAATGGAATGATGGAGGATTCCCACACGATGGTTGAATCTAGTGCCTCTAAACTACAGGAACAATGTCCAAGAAGTAATGTAAGATCAAAGAACTGCTAATGCGTTCATAATTTCTTACATTACCCCCTAACAGGAGGTGGAACATGTATATACATGACAGGTTGTCAGAACCTTGTTTTTAAGAACTTTCGTTATTTTACACATTCAATTTTAACACATTCCACCACCTACTGGACTGGGAGGAGGCCGCATTTATGTAACTAGTAATAATAGACCATAGAGTACATCTTATTTAGGCTTTGTCATTTAAATGAGAAAGGATTAATCTCCCAGTGACCGGGTTCATTGTCAGTGATCCCGTTTCCTTTGAAAAACCTCCATAGTAATAATTCAGCTATTCTGTTATCATCTGAAAAGTTTTCTCATCACCCTCTCTCCATTTCTACTAGCTGCAGGAGCCTAGGCTATAATTAACAAACCCTATCCGCAGGTTCCTTCAATTAACCAAAATGTTAATAGAACACATAGAGAGAGAAAGGCAAGGCATTTAAAAGGCAGGGGAATTAGGGAAATTGTATAAGAAAGAGGATTAGCGCAAACAAATTATTGCTGCAGTCAAACATGAAAGCTGGTATTTCCATTGGGGGACACATTGCATCAAAACGTATAATGTGCTAAAAAACAGCATAAAGATACACTAAATCAACAACCAGAAGTAGACACAAAGAAAAAACTGAAGTATACACTAAAACAACAGCTGGACTTATACACTAAAACAACAGTCAGAAGTAACAATCAAACCATACATTGAAAAAACAAACCAGGCAGTGTGACATCATTACAGAAGTTTACATCAAAACAACCACCAGAAGTACACACTAAAACAACCACCAGATGGATACACTAAAACAACCACCAGATCGATACACTAAAACAACCACCAGATGGATACACTAAAACAACAACCAGAAGTATACACTAAAACAACAACCAGAAGTATACATCAAAACAACCACCAGAAGTATACACTAAAACAACCACCAGATGGATACATTAAAGCAACAATCAGAAGTATACACTAAAACAACCAGAAGTATACACTAAAACAACCAGAATTATACTCTAAAACATCCACCAGATGTAAACACTAAAACATCCTCCAGACGTATAGACTAAAACAACCAGAATTATACACTAAAACAACAACCAGAAGTGTACAATAAAACAGTAACCAGAATTATACACTAAAACAATAGCCAGAAGTATACACTAAAGCAAATGCCAGAAGTAACAATCAAAGCATGGACTGAAAAAACAAACCAGACAGTGTGACCTCATTACCTCTGCTGTTGTCCTCATCCTGCTCTCTGTTCAATGAGTTTAGGACCAGGTGGAGAGACTGGGCGGAGGGGAGGGAATGGCGTCCCTCTGAATCTCTCTGTCTAGGTTTGGATTTAAGGAGGGTGCTTGGAGCTGAGGGTGGTGGTGAGAAGGATGAAGGTGTTTGGGGAGAGGGCGTGCGAGGGGACGGTGTGTGAGGGTATGTCACATCATCTTCTTGCCCCAAGCCATCCATCATCCCAGTCTCCCCACTTTTGTTCCAAAGCCTCTTTAGAGAGTCCCGGCCCGGATCTCGCCCAGGCCCAGACCCGATAAAATCTAGCATGGCCATCTTGCCCTGCTGCAGCCGGCGTCTGCCGGCATGGTCTGTCATCTGATTCCTGGTGAACTCCAAAAGGTTCCTACAGTCGAGGGTGACGGGGCTGGTGCCATTGCTGCTGTTCTGGTTCTGATCTGCACATGTCTTCCCCACTCCCATCCCGGCACAGCTCTGATGGTTCTGTTGAGTTTTAGACCTGGTCATCTTTTTCGCCAGCTCCTCGGGCCAGATTGTGCGGACACTGTAATCGTCATCATCGGCAGGAAATGCCCCCATGGTGTGCCCTGCCACAATGCCCCTGCCCATCCCAGGGGGTTTGCCACCCCGACGGGGGTTGAAGGTCACCACTATGGGGTCACTGCTACAATAGCTGCAGGTGGAACTCCCGGCCTGACTGGCTTTAGGGTTGCAGCCACTCACACAACTCTGTAAGGCTCGCAGTGGGGCGGAGGAGGATATTGGCGTGCATGGCAGGCATCCACCTACAAGCTTTTTGCGGAATTCGGCTGGACTCTCAAAAGCGCCAGCCTCCCCAGAGCAGGAGGCACAACGCAGCGGTCTGAGCAAGCCCGTCCGGCAGTCTGACACAGTACTGTTTGAGGACGACGTGTTGGTGGTGGAGGCGGTAGACAAACATCCCCCAAGAGTTCTTAATCCCATTGCTGCACCCCCTCGGTGGTTCACCCCTCCAACCCTGTGGCCGTGAGTGCAGGAAAACGATGAAGACGGACTTCCCCCAACTCCCTGGCAGCCAGCAGAACTTCCCCCACCCCCCTGGCAGCCAGCAGGACGTCCCCCACTCCCCCTACAGCGGACCAGCTTCCAGCAGCCACAGCTGAAGGGATGGGAGAAGTCAATGGTACAGGTGTGGTCTGGGCTGGGGAAACCCCCACGAGAGGAACAGGGCGAGAGGGGTAGGCCGTGGAGGAGCTGAGGACGATGATCCCTGCTGCGGGATGGATGGGGCTGGTTGTGGGGTTGCTGGAACGAGGTAGGAACACAGGGGTGTTGGGATGGAGGGGAAGAAGCGTAATGGGAGTTTAGGACTGAAGCATGGGGCACAGGGACAGAGTTGTGGTGGCGGGGCAGGCTGTGGGGGTTGGGGTTTTGATGGACAGGTCCCAGTTTGGAGTTCTCTTTGTTACCCACGCAGTGCACTTGCCGAGAACCTCTGGGGGAAAAGCTACCAGACCAGAGCTCTGACAAGTCCTGCTTCTTGTCTCTTTTGAATTGCTGTCTCTGGGCTGGGACAAACTCTAAGACTCCTCCTGGAGACACCGCCAGGTGATTCTGAAGTTGACTGCTGTGCGAGTCCTTTCTCTGGTTCTCTGGGTGGTTCTGGAGTTCCTGCACTGCTCCACCGAGCTTCCCCGATGTTCCCCCAGCTCGTCTATCCCCGTACCCTGAATCCAAGCGCAAGGAGACCCTTTTTTTGCTCCCCTTTACACTCCCACTGCGACCTAAAGAGCTGCTGTGCTCTCCTCCTTTTGTTCCTTTGTTTACCAATAAGTGGATGTCGATTGTGTGTGTGTGTTGGTGCGGTCTAGGGCCAAGAGTCACCGTCCCGTTGCTGTGACAGTGGCTAGGGGTGTGTCTGACACCCTCTGAGACGAAGGTCTTGTCGCCCTTGGTCTTCTGGAGACGGGCTGATGCTCTGCGCTTGCATTCCAAAGACAGTAAGTTGGACAAGGGAGGATTGGGTTGGGGCAGTGGGGGGCGGGGGAGAGAAGGGTGGGAGAGAGGTTTGCGGCGTGCAGTTGTTATAAAGGAGTTGGGCTGCGGGGTGCTCTGTGGGGAGGTCCCACGTGCAGCCAAGTTTTTAGGGTGCTGAATAACCACTATTCGCTCGTCAAGGGGGAGTGGAGGCATCTGGGTCCACGCAAAGCTGTGTGTGTGTGTTGGTGTGAGAGAGGGAAGAAAAAGAAAACATTTTATTAAGATATAAAATAAAAAAAAGGTAAAATAATATTTTTTTTATTTTCAACGTTGTTCAAAACAACAAATTTCTTCCAAATGTCAACATGTTTGACTACACCAAAGGAATGATTGGTGGAGTCATTGTAACTAACTTTCAACAGACATGGCATTACACCTTTGCTCTTGCTTTTTGATATTATTTTTAAAGAGCAGCACTTTGGGTAGCACTTTAAAACAGTCTGCATACATACATAGTACACATTATGCACAAGGTATTTAAATGTGCTATTCACTTACAAATAACACATAAATCCTTTTAACACAAAGTGTTGCAGAGTTTAAATTCAAGAATAACCAATACATGTGCCTATTACATAACTACAACCAACCAATATGATGAACAATTAGGATAATATGTGAAGCATATTTCTGAAAGTCATCATTTAGATCCAGAAAGAAAATACACCAAAACACACAAAAAAGAAATCAAAACCAAAAGACAGCCTTTATGATTTTGCCCAAACTTGGCTTACGCCAATGTTGATTTTTCTGGGGTGAAATTGAAGTTAGCCCAAGACAATGGTGGGAGAAATGGGGAACAACATGTCTTACTAGCTAACCAGACATAAAAAAGGCCCTATGCCATAACACACCCGACCAAATATCTAGAGGTGCAGATGGACCATTTATGTATGTAACCTATAAATAAGCCCCGTTTCAGGCAATACTAGAAAAACACTAGAAATACAATTCTGGGCAAGGCTTTATATTGATTTATTGTTACACATGTATTCGGTAAAGAATAGGAGTTTTCCAATCCAGTAGTTCAAAAAGTGGTGAACATGAGCAAAAACGTTTTTAGTTTTTGGTGTGCTTAAGATTCCACAGGGCATAGACACATTGATATCTAATTCCCAGTTATTTTTGCGCTACTTAGTATGACAAAAAAATGTATTTGCTATTTTTGCAAAAGCATCCTCTGGGACTGAGAAGTAGTGGGAGAATGGCAGAGGTTTGGAGAGTAGAGAGATGGGGAACATTGATATAGATGATTGTGACAAGAAAGGGTACACCACAGACAACAGAGAAGTAACATGTGGAAAGACACTACGAACGTATTCACTATCACCCGACACACATACCAACCCACAGACAACAGACAAGAAGAAACATGTGAAAAGACCCTACGAACTTATTCACTATCACTCTACTCACATGCCTCCCAACAGACAACAGAGGAAAACAAACATGTGGAAAGACACTACGAACGTATTCACTATCACCCGACACACATACCAACCCACATACAAAGCACACCATGCTTGCATTGACACATTCATACATCCACGCACAGATTGGTGATGGTATCCTCATCTTTTTTTCCTTTTTCAGCCTTGCCTTTGTAGCCTGTGGGGGGGGGGGGGGGTACATTGACCCAGTTTTGTCATGGCGGAAGTCAACATCACTCTGATCACTTTTCACTCACACTGTAAACACCTCATCAGCAAATACATGAACATGCTTGTAGCCGTGTATCAGTCTTTTACTCTAGCTTTACATAGCTTATCCAAGTATTCAGACCAACACAACACAGCGCAGACCACAAAAGCATACCTCATCAAATACCTGCAGCAAAGGCTCTTGAGATCATTTGACCCATTCAACAATAATTGTCACTGTACCATTTCTACAATTGAAGCCATTAATCCTACATACATTGGAAAACACAGGTTTTGATTAGGCTTGAAACAGTTAACACTACAGAGTAAAAAGAGGCAAATACTCTTCCAATAAATAACCAACAAAGACGTCCATGCACTATACAATTATGCAAATATTATTGGATGTTATGCCCCAACCTCTAAGGTGAATGAAGTGCACTGATGTTCGAAGTAGCATTCACAAGTTACAGTACTTTAGGTTATTTCACCACTCTTGACATGATACACTAGTGTATACTGCTAAAATTTACAAATCAACCTACCTGCAACCCCGGTTCGCTATGGACAAATATAGGCCTGCCGCGCCTGCAAGGTAAGGAAAATAATAACAGGCACTGGTGAATGAACACCAGGCCTAATATGTTTAAGTGACCGCTAATGACAATGAAATCCGATAAGTTAAGGTGGAATCATACGAGAGTGGAATTATTTCGCGCATCGCCGCACATCATTACGCTCAGAGCCCCTTCTCTGCGAGTAACTGGCAAGGAATAAGAAGCAGTCTCTTCTCATTTCCGTGAGTGACGTTTTTCTGTTGCCCTTTGTTCGCATATATAGGATATGAAGTGATTAGGCGAAATAAAAATAGCACAGATAAAAACGCATTAACATTTAAAACTGAAAAGCAATTATTTAAATTACATGCAACAATAATAAGAAATATTAAAATTACGTGCAGGAAATATGCCCATGGCTTCATAGCCTGCATGTTCTACAACTCCAGCGTATAGACCGGTTTGTTTCAAATTAGGATATGGAAAATAATCGTCAAGAATCACTTTCACAACTGATGAATAAAAATTAAAAACGTATTTTGTCAAAGACTGCAGAGAATGAGAGTTGATGCCACCATTCTCTGTGGGGCGGTTAATAAGTAATGAAGGTGAATTGTATCCAATTGATTCGTAGTGTCATGTCAAATGGGTATAGTGTCCGAAGTCTCAAGAAAGTGAATATAGTTTCACGTTCTTAGTTAGGAAAGCTTTCTAACGCACTGGCTCTTTTTTACATGCATATAAATGTGTAACACGTAGCCATAGTGCTGGATCATCATGTGGCAACAATAGCCTATAATAATCAGAGTAATTGAATAGGCCTATCAGACGAGCCTTGTTCGTCCAGAAATAAGGCTAATTGTTGGGTAAAGGATTTAAAAAATATTCACTTACGTTAAGAGTGATAATTCCGTTTTATCTCCATGTTCTCCATATAATAAATGTCATTACATTTCATTTGTGTTTTTCAGACATTTGTTTACTTAGCGGTATCCTCTTCACTGCAGGACATGTCATATTTTGCGGATCCGTTTGCGGTGCAAGAATAAGCTTACTATAAAAAATATAGGTCGTACAACACTAACCATGTTGATAAAAATACAAAAACATGTATAAAAATTGATTACACCATACCTATGACAATTGCATATGCGTGTGTCAGTATGCGATCAGTTGTATGTGTGTGTGAGAGGACAACAGGGGGTGCTGGAGAAGAAGGTGGGGGTGATGTATGGAGGTGGGGACTGTGTTCTGTACAGTGTATGACATCATTCCAGACCAATGGCAAGCAGTATGTGATAAGACTGCCAGCAAATTAAGCCTCGTTTGGAGCACGTGTTTAGTATAAAATGGTAGGTTTCAATGTCATTCGATGGGGAGGGAGGCGGTGAAGAAGTGTAGGTATATATATGCCAGTGTGTGCTGGGGGTGAAATGATGTAGGAGAGAACTCTTGAATGAAAATCGATTGTGCCATTGTAGTTACGGAAACAAAACAATGTAGTGTCAGACATGTTTTTACATATTGACCTAGCCTAACCCATACAAAGTGGACTGGGTAAAACCTAACCTAACAACAACAACATGCATACCTGCAGTGCTGACTCTAGCCTATTTTGGGCACTAAGCAAAATTTCATTTGGGGCCCTCTCCTCCCCTGTCGGTCGGGGGTCCCAAGCAGTCGGAGGCCCCCTAGCGGCCGGGGGCCCTAAGCGACCAATTATGTCACTTATGCTTGGGGCCTACATGTTTACAACAATATGCAAAATCTGCAACTTACCGGATATAAATCTTTGTAGGGGACTTTGTATTCTTCTCTTATTAGCCATGTGTTTTGAATAAAGCATGCTTATTGGATGACAGGTATATTTTAGCAATAAGGCACAAGGGTGTGTAGAAAATGACCAATATACCATGCTTAGAGGGGTTCTTAGGTACGATGCATTGTGAATTGCTTGGACACAGCACTTAGCCATTGTACAACAAAACATGTATTTCAAGTATAAACTAGTTAATAACAAATTAGAGTGGAAAAAATTACTGTGATGTCATACCCATGATATACAGTCTTATATACCAATGCTATCAGCCACTCAGCATTCAGGGTTTCAACAAAAGCCTGAAAGGGATAGTCCATTAATATGCTGTTTTAAACAACAATTGGGTTTCTTTGGGTTTTTGAGTTGATTTGAGCTGTAGGGTTCCCAATGTCTTTTGGAAGGTGCTTGTAAATACTTTTTTGGTGGGGCTCACATTAAAGAAGAGCTATAATTCGATACACAAGCCATCTGTACAAAACTCTAGGTCCCCTGTTATTCCCTGACCGGTACTTTGTTTTTACTGTCTTATTTTTATTTTTACTTACTGTGTTGTTTTTATTCTTAATGTGTTATTTATCACTTTATCACTTACCCTGTTTACTGCACCAATATATCAAAGCAAATTCCTTGTATGTGTAAACTACGTGGCAATAAAGCTGATTCTGATTTAAACAACACATTTACATGTGAACAATTTGGTAGATGATTTTATCCAGAATGACAATATCTGCATTCCTCCTACGACAGATAGTTTACAAATAAATATCCTGCACTTTCACCCATTTTGCCACAGAAACCATTTTATTAAACATTTTCAGGAATTCTACACACTGTACACTCATCCAAAAAATGCCCTCCCAATAAAAAGAAAACACAACAACCCTTTGAGTTGATCACATCAGCCTCATGGTAGTAAACAAATAGCAAGACATTATGTGGTTGTCTGGCTTTGCCCTTCATCAGGTGCACAAGTATGCCTAGTTGTATAAGGCTATAATCGTTATACTATTTAGCCAATTTCTGGCTTATGTTGTGATTTGGATGTTCATTTCCTGCTGTGTGAGGGTCAGATGTTTCAGAGCATGAACCAGCAGAAGTGAGTCACGACTTTGATGTTAAAAGACAACCTTATCTATGGTCATACCAATGTAAAGGGAGTGGGTAGGGCCTGCCGTGAAAGAAAGAACCGCTCTGTCAAGATGGAGGTGTTGGGCCAACAGCCCGGCCAACAGCGCCAGGCACACAGAATACATGTCACCACCTGGGTGTCAAAAGTGGTAAAGGAGAAAACTAGGTCAACATCAACTACATAGCAATGGTGGGAGAGAACATGAGGATAGGATGCAGCAAAGTCACTTTGTGTATAGAGAGAGAAGGAGGGGGCCTAGAACTGAGCCCTGGGGGACACCAGCAGTGACAGTAAGTGATGCAGACACAGATTCTTTCAATGTCACCTGTTAGGAGAAATCTGCTGGGTATGAGTGTACTGAGACTCCTTGCTTATATTCAGAATTGAAGGCTCACGCCTCATGGAGTTGAAATCTGCTGATATATTTATAAGGATGAGAGCAGAGTCAGTTTTGGTAGAGTGTATAGTCATTGGAACAGAGGTACAGAGGATAGCAGAGTCATTTTAGTGAGCCAGGGATGAGCTGTAATAATGATTCATGTAGTAAAACTATTAACCTGTGAGTAAAAAAATGTATAACGTAATTTTTATTAAATCTTTTACATGCAGGCCTCACTGTATTGGTCCATCCCATGTACATAATGCCTGCATGGGATAAATATGTCTAGCTGCCATTGCTCCTACACAAACAGAGGACAAAATAATGAAAGAGTTGTAAAGAAACAACTATTCTTGTAAAGCTCCTTTTAGAAATTAAGGAGATTCCCTAAAACTGATTTAGGAAGGAGCAACTTTGCTTAAAAGGACTGGGGAAGCGCAGTTACTGTTCCCTGGGAGACACAGACGATTTTGTGCAATTGGTTTAAGCAAACAATCAACCTCACCATATGACGAAGCATAGCGCCATCTTGTGGACTTGAAAGATTTTATAGCTTTTCCACCATCTACCAATCTCATCAACCTTTATGTGGGAATGGAGCTCTTGTCATTAAACATATCTTTATATTGTGTCATTTAGCAGACACTCTAATCCAGAGCAACATGCAAGAGTGATTGCATACACTTTTATACTTTTTTGTACTAGTCCCCCCAAGCCATGTTTTTAAAGAGCACTACAGATGATCTCAGTAGCTCTCTTAATATAACCAATAACCACTTGCCCAAGGCCCTTGGCTTTAACCACACAGCGTTTGGGGAGGATAACCAGAAAAGACTGGAACACTTGACCACTATAGTGACATGAATGGTGCATGGATTGTATTCACCCGATGTATTTAGACAGTAGTTCTATGGACTATGGCCATCCAGATACCTGACTGTCTCTCTCCAGAACCTGTGACAAATTCAATCACAACCGTCATAGCCACTTACCCAGAGTGAAATTAATTTGTGAATGCCCTTCTAATATAGGTGTGTCCAGTAAAAACTGTGTAGTTTAGCGAGCCAATGTTGATTAGCATTAGAGCCATGACTGGAAGCTATTACCATAAACTTCGGGTCATGCGCTTACGCTATTCAGCATCTTCTAACTGCTTGCAGAGACGTACAAATGGTATACACAAGTTCATCTAACTGAGTAGACCAAGGGAGGTGGGATAGCACAAAAAATTAGTTGGTACCCAAGTTAATCAGAATTAGCCTTGTTGTAAAATGTTAAATCAATTGTGGATAATTTTTAAGCCAATGCATGCAATTTGCGAAGGTAATCACAGTCAAAACTAGGAAAGAATTCCATTTGTACTTGGACTGAAATATACTCCGACATCTACTATACAATAAGCACAGGCTAATAAAAAATTAAGTTAACCTAGACAGACACCGTCCAAACACTCAGACCTTAGTAGATCTGAAAGATACGGATTATGGTAAAACAACTCCCTCTAGCCACCTGGTAGGTTGTACCACCGTATTGCGTACACCCATCTGATATTGCGGAAATGTGTAGCAAGCTATGGCTACAGTTTCATTTGACACTGCTGTGCTGGGTTGTTACTGCCAGCTGGAAAAGGATCAGTACAGAAACCCAGGCGACGCTTTAACTCTAGACCGCCCTATATTCGGAAATCAAGCAAACACTGGCATAGTGGCGCGGTGACAAACTCGGAATCAAACTTGACTAGCTAGCTACACATGTCGCTGACTGTAGTTAGTTTTTTTCCTTAAAATCTGCTTGTGTACATAGATGGCTATATACAACACCTTTTATTAAGACCAAAGGCGGACGCACGGAGGACCTAGCTTGCTAAATAGTACGTAGCATAGCAAGCTAACGTAAGTTGTTAACGCTAGTTAGTCGGGAAGAATTATAGGAACGCTGCAGTTATTTTTCTCTGGTACAATTTTAGCCAACTGTATAGTCGTAGTAACCGCTGTATAAAAACTCGTTTTTCTGTGACGTGAAACTTACGTTTTCAGCAACTACAAGCTAGTTAACATTAGCCAGCTTTTTCGGCAAGTGTTAAAGTTTCAGTTCTCTCATTAATTCATAAATATATGTTTGATGTTTATACGGTACATCTAGACGTTGAGGTTTTGCTATATGACTGTAGTTTGGTAAAGTCCCCGGTCTAGATTTTACCGTCTACCCGTGGGAACAAACCTGGGCAGACCTCTAGGGAGCCGAGTCCTCTATCTTGACAGCTCTCCCTGGCACTGCAGAATTCAGTTCATTGTGTTTGGCAGAACACTTTTCTTGATCCGATGAGGAAAAGACTCACAAATGTAGGTAGTTTGTGAATACCGGATTACTGTACCGTAACGTGAATAACGTTAACTAATATTCAAATACTCGATCATTGGGAACTCTGCTTTAAATTCTAGCCAACCTAAATATTAGTGATAGGTCCATCTAGGTATGATTTTTCAGTGACTTTAGCTAGCTAGTTAGCTAGCTAGAACTGTAGCTAGCTCGCTAGCCAGCTAGTTACTCTGTCGACACGTAAGTTAGCTAGCTAGCCGCTAGGTAGGGCTACTTATGAGTAACTTTTTGATAAGTTAGCTAGCTAACGTTTAGCTACAGAAAGAAGAAAGTCCGCAGTTTAGCAATAGTCGACAGAGGGGACAGATGCGCATCGAGTTTTGAGGGATTCCGTGAAGTTGTTACCCGGGGAAAATTCGTTAAGATGTCAACCCGGACGCCATTATTAACAATTGAACATTCGTCAAATCAGGTAAGCAAACTGCAGAATCTAGCTGGTAATGCTAATGGCGGTAGTACCAGTCCGGGCCAGTTCCGGAAAACTGTAGTTATCTAAATTATTAACATAGCTACGCTGAGTTAGAAACACAATATAACTTAAACCAGAATTTTGCATATCCCTTGTTTTTGGTATCGTTCTTTCTAGCTAAGTATAGAAATGCATATAACTATCTTATAACTTGGATATCTCGTTAACGCACTGGTCTAATTAGCGACTCCGTCATTGTTTGTTGTGGGAGGTCAAATAATTGACGAGGTGTACTTTGTGTACATTTTTGGGTGACGATGACATTTTTCGTAAATTGCTTTAGTGCTTACGTTCTAGAAGTTATATAACTAGTTGAAAAAATTATATCCACGTTTAACTGGCTAGTTGCTGTGTGGTTCATGTTTTTGATGAGGTCACTTTTCCTTGTCAAATCTTGTCAACTGAGAAGCCAATCTCTGATATTCATATCGCATCTGTTGTCTACACAGAATAAATCCAGGTTACATTTATTTTGGACAACTTTATAGAGGTTCTTGTTGTTTTGCTCTTTGCACTCACATTGTTTGAATGTTGTCGCATCAAAGTGTACACGGTCTGTAACTCAAGTTGCTTATACAGTTAGATGCTGATATTGCCAGTTTTTAGATCGTGATCTGCGGCCTCTGCAGGTCCCTAATACGGCATTCACAATAACAGTTCAGTAGGAATAATTCACTCATCAGATGTAAGTAGAGGGTGCCATCACTTTATTCTGTAGATTTCAGGATCAACCCAGTCATGGACACACATCTGCTTGCAGTAAAACAGTCTGGTATAGGTTTGTGTTTGAGTCTATTATTGTTCTTTTTGATTAAATAACTAATTGCTAAAATTGAGTCAAATTTTCTCCTTGCACATGTTACTACTTCTAAGCGTTTGTTTGCCACAGATTTAAGGTGAAGCAAGGAGTGGTGAGGTTCAGCTTGCCCTACCCAGCTTGTTTGACTAGACTGCTGTTGATCTGGGCACAGCCAGGGACATAGTATGTTCTTTCTACCCCAGTTTCTCAGTTTGAAAACCAGCATTTCCAGTTGAGCTGGGCGTAGGAGTTTTAACAAAGCAGAGGGGAAGGTATATTTTCTCAGTTTCATGTGATTTAACATTATATGTAAGCACATATAACTTGTAATATAACTCCTGTGTGGTTTTCCTGCATTTATTTTCAAATGCAGGACATTTTTAGTTGTTGTTTCACCAAGACAAATGTTAATCCATCTGATTTCTGTGATTTCTTAAAATGCCATTCCATAGTCATCTTGGTCTTTCTCTGTGATCTTCCTGTCATGACCTAAACCTACTCTGATATACGTGTGGGTATTAATAGGCTTGCTCCCGTAGGGGGGTGGGGTGGAAAGGGAGGGATGGTCTTGGATGGTAGGGTGATTTGTTCCATCTTTGTTTGAAATGTAGATCTATTTTCTTGTCTGAAAGAATGTACCAGAGTTCAGTATTTTCTTTTATTTCTCAGCTTTGTAGTTTGTGTTTTGTCTAAGGAAACTGTTGACAGATTGGGGTTCTGCTAGATATTTTTACATTTCTACTTACTAGTTAATGTTATCTTACTACATAGACAACCTGCCTTTATCTACAATTGACAAACCCAGCGTCCCAGTGGTGTTTTGTTCCCCCGATCCAGGTTAGACATAGGTCTTTGTGATTGTGCAAGCCTCTGGTTGTGTTTTTTTTTTCTTTCTTCGTTTCAGCAGCTTGAGTTGTGCTCGATTATAATTAAAGACAACGAAGCGGGCTGAACGTTCTAGTTCTCTCCCCCATAGTTCTACGGTGCCATGTCTTCTGATGTTCTACTGAGTCATGTGTTCTGATGTGAGGATGTTCCACTGTCATGTTATTGCGTTAAATGACTCCTGTCAAAAGTCTACAGTTGTAGGATTTGGAGACGGAGGGCTTGGTTGGTGTATGTCTATTTGTAGTTCTTGCTACCTCCACCCTGACTGGAAATAGCCATGGTGTGATATTAATACCAGGATAAAAGACCGCTTATGTGTCTCCTTTACTTAATATTTTTTTCTCCCAGCCAATCTGTTACTTTTGTTGTTCGTTTAGTTCTGTTATTTTTTTGCAGGAAGGTTTGTATTCTTGCTGTGTTTGACAGTGGAATCCGTATGAATTGAATGTGTTGCTTTGCTTATTTTGAGGAGTTTGAGTGGACTGGTTTAAGCCACAGGTCCCCATGGCAACATTACTACAGCACCTACCATGTCAGAGAAGTGCCATTCCATCTCATCTTAGCAATGTTAAATGATTTCATTGTAGCAGAATTGCGCAGTACAGTACATAGCCTATGTAAAGCAATGGTAAGGATCATGCGGTACATGCACAGAGCTCTGTAATAGCGGGTTTGGCTGCGTTTAGGAGATGAGGATGAGATTGGAGACTGGTTGCCAAGGGAGATGGGCAGAGATTTAATCGCCAGCCTATGATTTTATGTATGTGGCGGTTGTGTCTATTATCCTCTTTCAGGATAAGCTTTCTGGTAGGTGTTGCTAGAGGACCTGTTTTTCATCTCCTGTTTCTGGAAGTAAGAGAGAAGTGCAGTACGTGATTTGAGACCAGGTACATTTTTTTAATTGGGGCAGGGTTTTAGAAAGGGTTTGGTACAGATATTCCCACACTACATTTGTCCTTCTGATTTGCTCATATGTTGCCCAGTTGCAACAACTACTTTAACTACCATCACTCCTTCACACACATCACTAAGTCTTACGTCCTGGTGTGTTGTCTTTGGTATTGGGGAATCCTTGACCTTTTTTCTTTTCCTCCCTCATATCTTCCTCTTTGTCTTCTGATTGTTTCTCTAGCACAGCTGTCTGAGCATGTCAGCTCTTGTCCACTTGGCTCCCTCCTTCCCGGCCATGTTTCACTAGGACCGCAGCTCCCTCAGTCAGACACACCCAGACACGTCTCACCGGAACTACCGGCCTGACCCTCTCATTGTGTCCGCCATTTCCTTCACTTTATTTCCTTTACTGTATTTCCTTATTTGTGTTCTTTCGGGGTTGGATGTGGGGGGAGGTAGTAGTGATAATTACAGTGCTTCCTCTAAGTAGCCCAACAAACTTCCTGTTGAGTTTTTGGGCTGGCGGGACAGTCTGGTCCTGGGAGCTTCTCTGTGTGCTGTTATAGCCTAAGACCTCAGCCCTTGGCTTGTTCATCTAGCCAACCCATCAACATCCATGTTATGCTTTAAGACCTGTGACCAGTGGGGCATTTAAAATATCAACTTGCCATCCATGTCTATCACAGAGCTTGGTGGAAATCTGTCTTGTCATAGAGGAAGTGACAAGGTTCCGGAAGCATGAATGGTCGCTGGCTGGCCAGTGCTTGTTCTAGTGTTACCAATGGATGAGGTCAAAATAACAAGCCAATACATTTTGTGCATATTGCTGAAGGAATCATTGGGGTCTGTTAGACCAAATGGTAATCGGGTGAACTGAGGTTTTACCCATGATCCTGCAGTCTGTCGAGGCATTTGTTTGTATTTCCAATATGTCGCCTTGGGGTGTTTTGAGTGTTTGCCATGCCTCCACCTGAGGTTGATACTAAGATGACTGGTGAGTTGTTGGGCTGTGTGTGAGGAGACCCTCCAGTCACACAGGCTGCTCCTGGTGGAACTCCAGGCTGTCTCTTTCGGTCTCCTGCTGTCAGTCTGTTCAATGGCCCTGGAGCACAGCTTGCAGGTTTTTGACGGTATGTCTGCGTTGCTCTGTTTCGTCTCATTCGGGTGATTATTGTTTAGTATTTGGGAACATGTTTTATTCCTGCATGTTTGTTTGGTCTTTCTCAATGCGTCTGTCTTCGACTGGGTGACAGTTTATGCCAGCCTTTGCCAGTGTGTTTCTAAGTGTGTGTGTGCACAGGAGGCAGACTGCTGTGCTGAAGGTCAAATCTGTGTTCGTGAGGACCGCGTACTGCATTGCTGACGTTCTCTGTTACTGCAGAGCTCCTCGTGTACAGTCTGTCCCTCACGCACAACAGCCCCACTGTGGAGGCCTGACCGAACCATGGCCGTCGTTGCCAGCACAGAAATAACACGCAAAACAAAAACAAGGTCGGCACATTGACGGTTGTTGTGTCTGGCTTATTCTGTTCCGTTCTGTATGTAGCCTACAGCCCTCAACGAGATCCGGTGCGTGCGTGCGTGCGATGGAAGAAGAATTCAGGTGACAGCTGCCGTCTGCCTTGTAGCGCTCTGGCTGGTTCTACCGGCAGACTTTCTACAGGCGTTTAGATGTGTCCCTCTGGTAGTGTATGACTGAGCCCAGACAGCACACAGGTGTTACGTAATACAGCCATCACAGCGAATGCCTTTTGTATATCAGCTAGTGGTCAATTGTTCAACTGTTTATGTATGCTGCTGTTGGGAAATGTGACACTGTTTGGAATTGGAGAAGAGCAGAACAATGCTGTTTGTGTTAACTGTCAATTATTAATCCTTTGTCAAATAGTCCTGGCCTCTTCATGCTAAGTCCTGTTAAGAATCTATAACATGTTGTAACATGGTAATTCTTTTGAACGTTGAAACGAAGGTCCCTGTGACACAACCTGTGCACAGGACAGTTTCCAGTCAAGCCGCATGATAGCGTGGTTGCTTCTCAAGTTTTCTAAGTGTATGGCTAGCCTGTTTGTACAATGCAGTGTTTTGTGAATACAGAAGAGCTGAGGAAAGACAGGTGAAATACCTGCACCCTTTTCTGACGTGTCCCTGGCCCCCATCTTCCTGACTAACGTTCTTGCCCTCTTGCCCGTACCTGGTTTGCCTCCATCACCTTTCTGCTCTCGGTCACTATTTTGGTCCC
>JACXGK010000477.1:93636-109021 GCA_016801125.1 Novumbra hubbsi
TTTGGTCCCCTCCCACCCTCTTCACCTTTCTGCTCTCGGTCACTACTTTGGTCCCCTCCCACCCTCTTCACCTTTCTGCTCTCGGTCACTACTTTGGTCCCCTCCCACCCTCTTCACCTTTCTGCTCTCGGTCACTACTTTGGTCCCCTCCCACCCTCTTCACCTTTCTGCTCTCGGTCACTTTTTTGGTCAACTCCCACCCCCTTCCGTTTGTTCAGCCTGTTCTTTATCTTATCAATATGAGTCACTCCTTAGTTGCCTCTCTCTCGACATGGGTAAACATACAATAGATCAGACTACAGATGAAATAGGCCTAAAATTAGTTTCACTGTGTGGTGACTATGCACCCTGATGTGCTTGATGTTTTTTCCCATAAATATTGAGGTTCTTGTATTTTATTTCAGTGATGTGAGTATTAATGCTTAGCTGGCATCTTAGTAATCTTGCTCTTCAAAAATGTCATATTAGTCTGCATGTAAAGTGTTTCCACACTGTTGGCTAAAGCACAGGAGCTAAACATTTTAAGAAAATGTTCAGTAGAGTTTAAAATACTTTGGAAACACAGGAGTGAAGCACTTCTTAGTTAAACATGGAGTTGCCCTTTGGTCATGGGTGTAAATTTGATGAATCATATACATTTGATGGTGGTGAACAGTGACTGAAACCCAACTTCCAAAAGTAATCAAAGCACTTTGATGTGGTGGACAAAAGCTATTAAACTTTATTTAGTCAATTTTACATTGTAAAACAAACCTTTTCATGTACAGTTTAATTGCACAATTTTTAACTTATAAAACAGTTTGGTGGATACTCAATGCTAGCGGAAAATGCACGTTGTTATTCTGAATTTAGAATATTCACATATTTATTAAAACATGTTATACGCTGCAGTTTGCGTCAAGCAGTTTAAAGAGATTGTTCAGTTTGATAGCCAAAGGTAATTTATCTACTCTGAGTAGCCTTCTTTATATCCGATTTTAGTTTTAAGACAGTCAGACAAAAATACATTTAGGCGTAAATAAAAAGATATTTCAGTGTAAATAACTAAAACCAGATATAAGGTATGCCATACAGACCTTGCTCTGTATGCTCCCTTTTTTTAAGTTAACAACCTTTTTGTTTCTCTTTTTACGCAGAGACTATGTAGATTGACAGAACTACATTATTAGCCATTATCAAGTTGTGCTTGCTATTGTTTTCTAAGTTCTCCTTGGGGGTAAGGCTCTTTTGGGATCATTTGGAAACCTGAAATGCATTGTTTTGATTTGTTTCAGAGGTGTTTTGTATAAGCAGTGATTTCCTCATACAAGTCTAACATGTTTGTGTTCCCCTATTTCAGTCTCACTCAGAGTCCAAGGCAGGGGGGCGGCCCAATATGCCACGATGCCGGAATTCTGTCGCCACAACGGCAGACGAGCAACCACACATTGGCAACTACAGGCTGCTGAAAACCATTGGCAAGGGCAACTTTGCCAAGGTCAAACTGGCCCGGCATGTCCTCACAGGGAAAGAGGTGAGGATGCCCTCTTGTAAACATGTTCTGTGAGCAAAGATTAGTGATATAGTGGAACATATCAGTGTGGTTTGAGACAATTTGATGCATTGTATTTGTTGCATAAATACATTTTCCGTTCTTAATTTAAGTGTTGCTGATAGAGCTCTGTAGCTGGGCCTCTCTCAAGTGTGTGTGCGCTTGCATGTGTTTGTGCTCCTTTGCTGAGCCACAGGGCAGACTGGGTTATGTCTGTCCTGTGGTGTCTGTCCACAGGAATTTTTTATGTCCTAAAGGGGATTCAAGTATTATCTGAATGAAAGGCTTTTAAATGTGTTTTCAATTGTCTTTTAAAGACAATTTTTAAAACATTTGAAATATACAATACATGTTACAACAAATTTGTACCCTTCCAATATTTTGATGTCTTTTTGTGATTCTGGTCATACCCAGCTTATGCATGTGCCCGAGATGCATTTTATAAGAGGCAAGAAAGATAAAGCACCTCTGTGTTCGGGCTTTTACTCAGAAGAGAAAAATCTGAGCAAATTTGAAATAATGCTTATAGTACTAAATAACTATTTAGTATGCCTCTTTGGTTCCTGTCTTCTGCTATGATGGGAAAAACATAGCTGTCCTACATAATACTGTCACAATTTAAGTTATGAATTTCTATGTATTATGCATATATATTTTAAATGTATCATTTGAATTGTGCATGCAAATATTGTGATGTCATGTCTACTAGTTTTTATAGTTGTAGTACAGTCAAAATCGTACATGTTGAGATGTAATGATTACCTGCAATTTACCTGGCGTGTTCTAGCTAATGTTAAAATGTTCACTGTGGTGTTATGATATTGAGTATCATGTTAAAAGCAGGTATTGCGATTAGTCGGAATTGGTGTGTTCTCTCTTTCTTTTTTTTCACTGCATTTAACATGTCAAATATGTTGTATGGACCAATCAACACTAGAATTCAATTTGATGGAACATGCCCTGTTTCCGCTAAATTGTATTTAATATGGTAATACACCATTGGTTTCTAATGTATGTGTCTTTGAAAGTAGCCATGACAGGCTTGTCAATGGTGCTGCTGCAATCGGCAAACATCCTTAAAGGGCAGGTTGCTTAGTGTTTGGATTATGATTGTAACAAAGTTGGTAGTACAACTTATTCTGTCACTGTGAAAGCAGTTAATCCTGATTGGTTTTGTAAATAAGTGTTGCGAAAACATCTTGGTTCATCAGAACACATTTCTCCACACTTCAGCTAGCTGGTTATGAAGCTGTGCCCTCTCACTCAGGTAGTCATCTTTTTCCAGGCAAACTGCTATCTGTCCGCATCATAAATAAATTACATAGATACATTAACCTCTTCAGAAATACATAGTTTTGCATAATTATTTAGGCACAATGGCCCACAGTGTCTGCAATTATAGGGAGTAAGCCTAGAGGCCTTTTTATTAGAAAAGTATTTGCAATTTGTCTTTTAGTTATAGCCTGTGTAAATAATTGTAGGGACACCCATTTATCCAAAATTGTTCTTGATGGAACATTTTTCCCATTTAACTAGTCCATTTATAATTTGTGATTAAACTCTTGATTTGTGTTTCATCAGTTGGGTGCTTCTTGTGCCTCTAGGTTGTACAATAAAATGTTTGGGGTGGGATTGGGAGGCTCTATTGCTTTTTGTTGTGCGTCTATAATGTAATGTAGAAATAAAACAAATGTTGTATTCTGGAGAGCCACAAATGTACATTCCATTTGCCTGACTATAAAAAGTTTACTTGCTGTGGGTTGCATTTCTAGTTATCACTGTGTATTGTTGGCAGTTCAACGTTATTTGACACATCACCAAACATTCAAATGAGTCTAGCGTGGACTTGTTTGGATTAGCGTGTTGTGTACACGTGACTGTCAGTATGTTGATAACCCATGTGCCATGGTGTATGGAAGTACAAATGGAGACTCTGCTGAGGGGGAATGTACTCCTCCAACTCTGTCCACTGGTGCATGTTTCATCCTAAGTCCATGGTACTGCTCATAACTAACTCCTTTTTCCTCCTACAAAAAGGTGGCTGTGAAAATCATTGACAAAACACAGCTGAACTCTTCCAGTCTCCAGAAGGTAAGGACAATGGGTGAATGGTGTTAAACGTCTTGCGGTGTCGATGTCTTTGGATTATGGAAAGGACAAAATTTCAGACACCGACAGAGCACTGTTAATTCATATTTATCCCAAAAGCTAAAAATGTCCCTCAGGCCTAATCATCTTCTGAAGTGGTTAGGTCCCTCCGTAGAGCTTAGGGGCCGGATGTGAGGGTAGTTACTGGAAATTAGACCCAAGTACTTCCTGTGGTGATTGTTTGGGTGGGGTGCCTGTCCTGTCGTCATGCATACACAAATTGTTTTGCAGTTGCTGATAATTGCAGCATGATGTGAATAAAAAAGTTGTCTAAAACAATAACAAACTGTTGCATATCTGTAATATATAATATTTAGTATTATATAGTTTATTTGTATTGTCTGTTGTCTTGTTTCTCTGTATCTCCTGAACAGATTGATCTCCTGTTAGTATCTCCTTAAACTGATTGTTTGTCTGTTGTTGTCTTCGGTCTGTATCTCCTTATAAACCTTTTGGGGTATTTCTGTATGAACCGATGGATTGCCTGTAATTGTCTTGTTTAACTGTGTGTACTTATGAATCGGTTGATCATCTGTTTTTGGTATCTCCTCAAACTGATTGATTGTGTGTTATTGTCTTTTCTTTATGCATTTCCAGCTGTTCCGTGAAGTGAGGATAATGAAGTTGCTGAACCATCCAAATATTGGTGAGCTTCCGGCTGCCCTACTGAACTCTATCACATTGCTTTCTTTTGTGTTTTCCACAACTCTATCATGTAAAATAAAGTCATTGTTATTAACAAGCAATGTTTTATTTATTTAAACTGGGCTTAGAAAAGTTTGTCTTTTGGATATAAACATCAGTGAAGATCATCTTGCAGTGTTGTGTATTATATTTCTTTTGGTGTAAAAAAGAAAAGAAAATTATTATGCAAGTATTTTTCAAAATGAGCAGGAAGAAAATGTTCCTACCAATGTTATCTTTATCAAATAAGATATTATGCACTTGAAAAAAAAAATGGCTTTTTATTGTACTTTTAATCATTTTAAATACCTTTATGTATAATGAAGGAATTTTATCTTACATTTATTTCAGACATTAAATATGATTTTTGATAGCTACAATGTTTCTGCTATACTTGGCAGCTGATTAATTGTTGCCACAGTGGCAACATTAGAATGGATTGAGCATGCAATAATAAAAAGAGGCTCAGATAAATGTTCCTCCTACTTAGGCTCTGAAACTATATCTTCATACCTGGGCTCAAACATTATCCTCCTACCCGGGCTCTAATACATTATCCTGCTAGTAGCTGACTCTCAGTAGCAATGTCCCTTTCACTGCCTTTTGGGATTGGAGAATGCTCTTTGGGCCATGGTTAAGTGTACATCCTACTGGTTCTTCCAGCATCCTATGAGTTCGTCAGATTTTCTTTCAATCCAGGAACAAACCAAGACCAATCCAGTTTAGCTTCAGATGCAAGCCAGCAGTCGAACGCCGGATGCATTTAGTTAATGATTCATAAAAATGCTGTGGTCTAGAACAACTTGTCTGTCCACATAAATAATATTCTACTGACACATCCTGTTTCCTTTACACCTGTTTTTTGATGCAGTTGGATAGAAACACTTGTGGATAGAAACCTAGTTGGTGACACATAGGTTTCCCCTGTCTGATATCCTGCCTGTTCTCGTCAACTCTGCTCAAAAGGGTTTTAAAAGGAAAGAAAAGACTCAGAAGACTTGTTCTTGCCTGATATATGGAGTCATAATACAGTGCTTAAAAAAATTATTGGAACACTTAAATCAGAGATTGTCAATTGGATTTAGGTCTGGGGAACTTGAGGGCCAGTCAATTGCATCGATGCCTTTGTCATCTAGGAAATGCCTACACACTTTGGCCACATAAGGCCAGGCATTGTCCTGCCCCAGGAGGAAACCAATGCACCTGTATGTGGTCTGTCGATGGGTCTGACGATTTCTTCCTTGTGCCTAACAGCAATCAGGGTACCATTGGCTATCATGTGGTGGTCTGTGCAACCCTCCTTGGATACACCTCCCCAGACCATCACCGGCCCACTGCCAAACCATGCTAGATGATAGTGCAGGCAGCATAATGGTCACCACGACGTCTCTCGACTCAAGTCGGTCATGTGCTCAGTGTGAACCTGCTCATCTGTGAAGAGAACGGGGCACCAATGGTGGTCCTGCCAATTCTGGTGTACTCGGGCGGATGCCATTTGGGATACACAGTGCTGGGCTGTGAGCACAGGTCCCATTAGAGGACGTCGGAACCTCATTCCATCCTCATGGAGTCTGTTTCTGACAGTTTGGTCAGAAACATGACAGCAGTAAGCTGCTGGAGGTCATTTTGTAGGGCTCTGATTGTGCCCCTACTGTTCCTCCTGGCACAAAAGAGCAGATGATGATCCTGCAGATTAGTTGATGTCCTTCTCGGCCCTGTCCAGCTCGCCTTGTGTATCTGCTTGTTTACTAGTATCTCCTTTATGCTCATGAGACTACATAGAGACAAATAAATCAGACAATAAATCTTTTGTTGCCTCATATGGATGAGACATCTTTGAGGATCTGAACTACCTGTGCAACCTGAATGGGCTGAAAGTACCGCCCTATGCTACCAGAAGTAAAACAGAAAACTTGAAGAAACAATCAGCAACTGCAAATTAATTTCCTTTTTGGGGTTGTCTTGCTGTTTACTCTCCAGTGTCACTTGACACCAAAACCATGACATTGATTCACAATCGCTCATGCTTCCTAACTGGCAGATTGATATCACTAAAGTCAAATTGACTTGTTATACTGTGATGATAATTTTTTCCCTTAATAGTTTTTTGCCCTGTAGTAGCTTAATCTGTTAAATTCAGTTTCCCAGGTTCTGTAAAACGGGCATAAAACAGAACTCCAATTTTGTGAAACACTGGATTTTCATCCCCCTCCAAATTCAAAAACATTTTTATGCATCTCTCCTTCCTGCCTGCTTATTGCTTGAGGCTTCCTTCCTTTGTTTTCCCTTTTCAAATTGAACTGAGTTCTCTCTTCTTTCTGCACATCTTTTCTCTGTAGTTAAGTTATTTGAAGTTATTGAGACTGAGAAGACGCTGTACTTGATCATGGAGTATGCCAGTGGCGGTGAGTAGAGGCACACTCAATTCACACAACCTGATTTTCTGTTCTCCCTCTGTAATAATGTACAGTTAATGCTGAGTCACAGTTCTTTCTCTTTATCCCCATGCCCTGTGTTCTTCACTCAACCTTTCATTGTCTCTGGTGTTTCCACTGCTTTCTTGTTCCTTCAATACTCCTCTATTCTGTCTCTCAACTGTCTGTCCCTCTCAGGTGAGGTTTTTGATTATCTGGTTGCTCACGGCAGAATGAAAGAGAAAGAGGCCAGAGCAAAATTTAGACAGGTGAGATACTTTGTCTGCCTTCTAACCTTGTTGTGATATAGTTGACAATCTCATTGACCACACAGCTGACCATTGTCATTTGAACTGTTGCTCCCTGTTTTCTTCAGATAGTGTCTGCGGTACAGTACTGCCACCAGAAGTGCATCGTACACAGAGATCTGAAAGTGAGGAGAGATGCGTGCGGTTACATGTGTACATCATTTATTTTACAGATCTTTATTATTAAATGCTGTATTTCTTTCTTCAGGCTGAAAACCTACTCCTAGATGCTGACATGAACATCAAGATAGCTGACTTTGGCTTCAGTAATGAATTCACCATGGGGAACAAGCTGGACACGTTCTGCGGCTCTCCTCCCTACGCCGCCCCGGAGCTGTTCCAGGGGAAGAAGTATGACGGACCTGAGGTGGACGTCTGGAGCCTGGGGGTCATCCTCTACACGTTGGTCAGCGGATCACTGCCGTTTGATGGACAGAACCTCAAGGTGGGCAGAGACTTGTGAAAGTAATCTCTCTAATGTTGTTAGGAAATTTATCGCACCTTACTAATGTTGTTTTTTTTTTAAATACTATCACAACTCACTAATATGGCCTGTTGAAATACTATCACACCTCACTAATGTGGCCTGTGGAAATCCTACCACACCTCACTAATGAGGCCTGTTGAAATCCTACCACACCTCACTAATGTGGCCTGTTGAAATCCTACCACACCTCACTAATGTGGCCTGTTGAAATCCTACCACACCTCACTAATGTGGCCTGTTGAAATACTATTACGACACATAACTTATGTGGGTCTGCTGGAATAGTACCAAATCTCACAAATTTTGGTCTGTTATGAAAACCACCACACCCACCCAATGTTGGTCTGTTGGAGTACTTCCCACACAACAAATCTTAGTCAGTTGGAATACCACCACCTCACTATAGTTGGTCTGTTAGGAATATTACAACATCTAACTAAGATTGTGTTGCTGAAATACCACACCTCATTCATTTTGGCCTGTTAGAATGCTGCCGCACTTGACTGTTGTGCTTGTCTTCACTTTAGGAGCTGCGTGAACGGGTTTTGCGGGGGAAGTATAGGATTCCCTTCTACATGTCCACAGACTGCGAGAACCTTCTCAAGAAATTTCTCATTCTCAACCCAACCAAAAGGGGCAGCCTTGAGGTTAATAGTGTCTCGGCTACTAACCGCAGTTTTTCTAACTTTACACAATACTCTTGTTCTCCATTAACACTCTGTCCTCTGCCTGTGTCCAGCAGCAGATTATGAAGGACCGCTGGATGAATGTAGGCCATGAGGATGAGGAGTTAAAGCCCTTCATTGAGCCCCAGCCAGACTACAAGGACCCCAAAAGGACAGGTCAGCACCCCGACCGAGCGGGGGGGTGGAAGAGAGGTGGGGCAGGCGTCTGGTGGAAGAGCTGGTGGCAGCAGGGGGTTTAATGTGGGGGGGGTTAAAGGGCAGACTAATGGTGTATCTGATGGTGTTCAACCTTTTCAGTGTTATTTATCTTTGTACACCCTTCAATGTGTAACATTACAAACATAATGCTTGCATTGTTAGCATGTGACTAAATGTGTAGTCATAATACATTTTGATACTTTTTGTCTGTCAGTTACAGTACAATAACAAATTGTCTGGAGTCCATGTGTTGTGTGTCAGTTTTGTTAGTGATTTAAAATCAATTTGTATTCATGCAGAATAATATCTTAATTTTTAATAAATCTTATTTTTTTTATATATTTTATCACTATGACAAATATCGTTGTATTTATGTATCATATAATTTGTATAACACATAATATAAATGAAATTACAAAAAGGTGTTTAACCACAATAGCTGGTGATCTGTTGCTCTTTCTAATATGTAGCAGTTGTTGAGTAGTCTGACATGTGTACGTGTCTGCATTGTGCATGTAATGTGTTGTTTTTCCATGGGCTTGTGAGGTTGACGTTTCTTCTTCTCCTGTTCAGACATCATGTTGCAGATGGGCTTCTCTGCGGAGGGGATCCATGACTCGCTCGTCAACCAAAAATACAATGAAATCATGGCCACGTACCTATTACTGGATTACAGGAACTCTGAGGTACCAAGGCTTTACTGTCTCACCAATATGAGCCAACAGTGTCATATTCCTGCTAAATATTAATAATATTTTCTCTCAGATGGATGAATGTATCAGCCTATCAATGAAATCCCGTCCAGGAAGTGACCTCACAAACAGCAATGCCCTATCCCCTTCTCACAAGATACAGCGGAGTACCTCATCCAATCCGAAGGCTCGGCGAGCAACGGATGCAGGTAGTTTGTTGTTTGGGGGGACATTACAGCCAATGTCTTATTTTTTACAAATTATCTTATTTTGGTCCCTGTCAACTGTGCTGCTCAAAAGAATTAAGGGAGCATGTAATCATCACAGTATAACATCAAGTCAATTAATGTTCAGGGAAAAAAACATGTCCAGTTAGGAAGCATAAGCTGTGAATCAATGTTACCTGTTTTGGTGCAAATGAAAGTTACAATAGGTGCACTGGAGAGGCAACAGCAAGATAACCCTGAAAAAGTGAATTGTTTTGCTGGTTGTGGCCACAGACAATTGCTCTCCTTATCCTTCCTGACTGATTCTTTTCTAGTTTTGAATTTTGCTAGTGTCCTTGTCACTACTGATAACATGAGGCGGTACCTGCAGCTCATTCAGCTTGCACATGTAGTTTAGTTCCTCCATGATGGCGCATCCATTCGTGCCATTGCAAGAAGGTTTGCCGTGTCTCCCAGTACAGGGACAGCCGTGAAATAGTTATGCTGCCTGCAAAATCATCCAGCATGATGTGGCCTGAGTGTGTAGGCAGTTCCTGGATGACAAAAGGCATTTATGCCAATTGACTGGCCTTCACGTTCCTCAGAACTGAATTCAATGGAAAACCTTTGGGGTGTTATGCCAGTCCAGGAGGTCACTGATGCCCTGATCCAGGTCTGGGAGGAGATCCTCAAGGCCACCACCTGCCGTGTCCTCTGGAGCATTTCCAGATGTTGTTGGGAGTACATACTGGCCCGTGGTGGCCATACACACTACTGAGTCACATTATGAGTTGCAGTGCACTGCATTTCAGCACTGCATTTCAGCCCTGCCACAAAAGGACCAGCTGACATCATGTCAGTGATCCTCTCGTTAACACAGGTGAGAGTGTTGACGAAGACAAGGCTGGAAATCACTCTGTCATGCTGATTGTTAAAATAACAGACTGGAAGCTTTAAAAGAATTGTTCTTTCTCTGTTAACCATGATCACCTGCAAGGAAACTTGTGCAGTCATCATTGCTTTGCACAAAAAGGGCTTCACAGGCAAGGAGATTGCACACAGATCTACCATTTATCGGATCATCAAGAACTTCAAGGAGAGAGGTTCAATTGTTGTGAAGAAGGCTTCAGGGTGCACAAGAAAGTCCAGCAAGCGGTAGGACGTCTCCTAAAGTTGACTCAGCTGCAGGATCGGGGCACCACCAGTGCAGAGCTTTCTCAGGAATGGCAGCAGGCAGATGTGAGAGCCTCACTGTGCGTGCAGATGCAAAAACTTTTGGAGGATGGTATGGTGTCAATAAGAAGCAACTTCTCTCCAGGGAGGACATCAGGGACAGACTGGACAGACTGCACCAGTGCATCCGGAAAACCCTTGTCCGGATAAGTAAAAGTGAGTGCTACCATCATTCCTGTGTCATGCCAACAGTAAAGCATCCTGAGACATTCATGTCTGGGGTTGCTTCTCAGCCAATAAAGTGGGCTCACTCACTATTTTGCTTAAGAACACAGAATGGTACCAAAACCTCCTCCGTTGAGCAACTTCTCCCAACCATCCAAGCACAGTTTTGTGACAAACAATGCTTTTTCCAGCATGATGGAGGCAAAAATGATAATTATATCGCTTGGGGAACAAAACAGCGAATTGCAGAGGTCTTGAAGAAGGTTCAACACTGCAAATATTGATTCTTTGCATGTACTTATTGTAATTGTCAATAATAGCCTTTGACACTTATGAAATGATTGTAATTATACTTCAGAATACCATAGTAACATCTGACAAAAAGATCTAAAAACACTGCAGCAGCAAACTTAGTGTAAACCAATACTTTCATTTTCAAAACGTTTGGCCACAGCTGTAGGTGTTCCCTTAATTTTCAGCAGTGTATTTATTTATTTTCCTATTTATTGTATATACGCCGTTTTGTTCATTCTCTGTCTCTGCCTTGTCTTCTGTTCTCCAGGTTCCTCGAGGCGTCCCCAGGGCGACAACAAGCTCACAGCAGAGGATCATGGCAGGAAAGGTTCTGGCACTGGCAGCTCTACTAAAGTCCCTTCCAGTCCTTCCGCTCTAGGGGACCGTAAGAGGGGCACCCCCACTCCATCTACTGTGAGTAGCCTTGTTCTACCTGCCTGTCGGACCAGGCCTGTGGGCCTCTGTACTGAACCTCCTCATCTTCTCTCCCCGGCCCTGCAGAACAGCATCTTGTCCACCGGTACGAGTCGCAGTCGAAACTCGCCGCTCCCTGAGAGAGCAACTCTGGGAGTCCAAAATGGAAAAGACAGGTACACCCGTGGACTCTCTCTCTCTCTTTCTCTCTCACTCACTCTCTCGCACTCGCACGCACGCACGCACACGAGTTGTGTTTTTAAGGCCAGTGGCGTGTCTAGATGGCTAGTGGACAGCTGCCAGGTGATTAAACACGGGTCACCTGGCCATGAACCCAACAGCATGGGAGATATGTGCTTCCAGTGGAGCTAGGCACACACGCATTCACACAGGAGCCGAGATCTGAAATATTTGATTTATTCTGTTGCTCACATACAACAATTGGCAAGATTGGTTTGCTAACACTGACCAGTGTTATGTTTAACCTTCTGTGAAATACATTGCAGAGTAGAGGTGTGTGTTTAGCTGTATTTTGTTTATTATGGAGATTCAGCCTTATTGACCAATCCTTAACCTGGGTTCTGTGACACTGCCTGCCGTGTTGTGCAGGTTTTTGTCAGGCACCATTAGCCAGAGATGAAGATGGAAAGTGTGTTAAAGAAGACATAGTGTGTGGGAGAGAGGGGGAGCAGCATTCCAACAGCATGTGATTCAGACATGTTTGCTTGAGATGAGAGGGCAAGTTGTGTGGTCAGCTCTAGTGCTTCTACACAACTACAGCTAGAACACATTCTCCTCACGGACACTCATACAATGCACAGTGATAGGCGTTAAAACCCTTCATGCAATTTCTGTCCTATGCCCAGACCTGTGCTCGGTCCTGACATTTTCTCAATTTCCAGATTTTCCTGCTGCAGGTGCTTTTGCTTTCCAGAAATAATGAAGTCTTTCATTAAGCACCCCTGAAGATAACACCAATGTTATGTAATAGAACACAGAGCCAGTAGAATGCTGCATTTTCACGTATGCTGTGTCATCTGTGCTGTTCATGTGTCGCCTGAGCTGTTCGTGTGTCGTCTGGGGGGTTCATATGTCTCCCCCCCACCCCGTGTCCCTGCACTGTCCCCTGATCTAACCTTGTCACCCCTCGGCCCGACCCTCTCACCTAGCCTGACCACCCCGGGGTCCCGCGCCTCCACAGCCTCGGCAGGTGCCGTGCTCTCGTCCTCCTCTCGCCCCCGACACCACAAGTCCCTATCCACCTCCGCCCACCCCAGCCCCCCAGACATCCACGCACACCGACCCAGGCAAGTGACCCCAGAAAAACCGCTCAACAGGAGGGAGAGCAGGGCGAGTATGGAAAGGTTTGGGGTTAGATTGTTCCTGGTCACACCTCTCTGCATTTTGTATTTAACGTGACAAGGCAGGGAGCGAAGGATCAGGTATATAAACAAAAAAACTGTTTGAAAACAGAGTTTCTATAGCCCTCCCCCCTACACAAATGACTCTATATGACTCTTTCCCATAACTTTGAAACAACCAGCCTGTTTTTTTGGGGAAATGTGTTTTTGCCCACCTGACCTTATCCATCCAGCCCTTCAACTCATCCTGCACTAGTCAGTCAGGTCCTGTCAACGCCGTGGTTCCTGTTTAACTCAAACCCTCAGTTCCACATCGAGCAGCAGTCCAGTTTGGACGGCCAGTGCCGCTGTGATTGTCTAAAGTGTTCCAGAACCCGCTCATCTCCGGGCTTTGGTGTTTTTAGTGTCAAGTAATCCCTTTTTAATGCTGTACCTTCCCGTCCCGGAAACAAAATGGGACATTTATTGGACCATACACATAGTAACCACATTTCCTAGAGAAGCTACAGCACCGGGATGTCATTTTTTCTTTAGTCAGTTTAAAAGTCATGTTACTTACCAAACGTTTTTATCTGTGCTGCCATGCCGGTGCTGTTAGTCCATGACGTTATTAACATTATCACAACCCACCCTTTCCTCTTGTAGCAATGAATGTCATGCTGCCTGTTGTCCTGTTAGCTCAACCTAATGTGCTGTGTTGACAACGCAACTTTTTTTGAATTAATGCCACAGTTTTGCTGTTACTAGTCAAGTCATTCATAGCATTCGCATTTTTCTCATTAATTCAGCACACTGCTTAAGCAGGCTTATTTTCATCTGTGGAACGATGTATAAATTGTGTGTTTCATTTATCAACATTTATTTGCTTAGTTCTGTGTTTGTCATCAGTTCTTCATGGGGAAATGGCAATGTTTTGGGAAATCTTTGATGTGCACGGCAGTAATGAAGTATACAAATGTCTGTCCTCTACCTACTTCCATCAACACATCAGTGGCACTCAACGAGTCCCAGTGGCGTCTCCCTCCGCCCACAACATCAGCAGTTCCACAGCCACGGACCGATCCAATTTCTTCCGGAATGTGGCCACCCGGAGCACTTTCAGTGCAGGCCAGCAGAGGGCAGCGCGGGACCAGCATGCCTCCACCTACAACGGTCCACCAGCCTCCCCCTCCCTTTCCTACGGGAACAGCCAGGCCCGCAGAGCTGGGGGCACGGGCATCTTCAGCAAGTTCACCTCCAAGTTTGTGCGCAGGTAAGAAAAATGGAGACCTGCGGTGATGTAGGATGGGGAAGACTGTCCTAGTGTGACATCATGCTGATCACGTCCTGGTGTTGAACGTACTTTACGAATGCAAGAACACCAGGAAAGTGTTTGTGCTTGTGCAGTGTGACCTGACAGTTTCGCCTTAGCATTCGTGTGTTTGTTGTCTGTCTCTGCAATATTTTATTTTTATAGTTCTCCACACAATTTGCTTGACTACAAGTACTCCCCTCTTTCTGGTTGAGTTGGTTTGGAGCAGTGCATATTTATACGGCTGTTGCCAGTTACCACATTTATGTAGTTGGAGCCGATCTGCAAATTACTTTCTTTGAAAATATTTTGACACACAATACTGAGTATGTCTCGCTATTGTTCCATGGTCCAATAATAAATTGTACAACACTAGGCATGAAGACATTATAACATTGTAATTGGCATGCATGTCTCCCATCCTGCTTTAATGTTAAGTCCAGCGTTCATGCAACGACTCTGCCCTTAACCTTCTAAGTACTCTTGATAACCACATGATGATGGCTACATTAACAGCCATTGACACCCTGTTAGGCTGATTCAGCTGACCTCCTGACGGGCATTAAGGGAGTATTAACATCTCATTCTGTTGACTGACATGTATGAAACAGATTTGCTGTGGTTTGTTTGGCGCACGTTTGTGTACATACGGTTTTCTGTTTCTTCTTCCCCCTTCCCCTTTTTTGTAGAAATCTCTCATTCAGATTCCCCAGAAGGTAGGCAAAAACTACCACACCATCGAGTCCTACTCAAAACGATTGCCGTGCGTGTCCTATCTCTCCTTCGTGAGGCTATCATTTTGTGTCATGACCCTTTTGTTATGTACATATTTGTTTTTGTAACCATTTGCCATTTACAGTATACTAACATTGCCTGCCCTCTCCATCGCCTGATTTCCCTTGTCTGCTGCTCTCTTAAACCCTGGATGAAACTCCCTTCCTACTGTCTCTCATCCCCATTATTATAAGTGTTGGTCCTTGGCTTTGTAAATAGGAAACCTTCTGTTCCGCCCAGTCTGGTCCTACAGGGCCACGCCACACAGTGGTCCTACAGGGCCACGCCACACAGTGGTCGTACAGGGCCACGCCACACAGTGGTCCTACAGGGCCACGCCACACAGTGGTCCTACAGGGCCACGCCACACAGTGGTCCTACAGGGCCACGCCACACAGTGGTCCTACAGGGCCACGCCACACAGTGGTCCTACAGGGCCACGCCACACAGTGGTCCTACAGGGCCACGCCACACAGTGGTCCTACAGGGCCACGCCACA